>BDUI01004595.1:35298-52084 GCA_002335545.1 Apodemus speciosus
AGAAAAGAAAAGAAAAGAAACTGGCTAAGAGCCTTGAACACACGGGCACAAGAGAACATTTCCTGAACAGAACACCAATTGCCTTGCTCTATGATCAAGAATAGACAAATGAGAACTCAAAAAATTACAAAGTTTCTGTAAGGCAAAGGATGCTGTCAATGGGACAGAACAGCAACCAACAAATTGGGAAAAGATCTTTACCAACCCTACATCTGACAGAGGGCTAATATCCAATACTTGTACTTGCTGACTGGAGCCGGATATAGCTGTCACCTGGGAGGCTCTGCTAATGCATGACAAATACAGAGGAGGATACTCTCAGTCAGCCATTGAACTGAGCACAGGGTCCCCAATGGAGGAGCTAGAGAAAGGACCCAAGGAGCTAAAGGGGTTTGCAGCGCCATAGGAGGAACAACATTATAAGTCACCCAGTACTCCCAGAGCTCTCAGGGACAAAACCATCAAACAAAGAGTACACATGGAGTTACCCATGGCTCCGGATGCATAGGCAGCAGAGGATGGACTTGTTAGACACTGAAGGGAGGAGAGGCCCTTGGTCCTGGAAAGGCTCAATGTTGCAGTGAGAGGAATACCAGGRCAGGGAAGCGGGAGAGGGTTGATTGGGGAACAGGGGGAGAGGAGATGGCTTATGGGAATTTTGGGGTAGGATGGGAGAACCAGGAAAGGGGACAACATTTGAAATATAAATAAAGAATATATCTAATTAAAAAAAGAAAAATGAAACATACTTTGAAATGAAAAAATTAAAAAGGGAAAGAAGGAAAGGAGATCTCCCAACTGGTTCTTATATGGGTAAGTGTCATTGGCTTGTTTGGCTGCTCCACTTGGCTTGGTGATGACCTTGGCTGCAAGAGCAGAAAGGTCCCACAGTTTCTTATGCAAAGTGTTGTATGAAACACTTTAAGTCATTAATAATCATAAAATCTCAGATAATGTGGGATTTTATTCAGTTACCCTTTTCCCTTCCCCTGTTAACAAAGTCAACAGAAGCCATGCTGATTACCTGTAGAAGAAATATGTATGGGTCTATTGATGCTTGTTGGCTTTCTTCTTGCTGCTATTTATGTAATAGGTTAGTTTATTGTTATTTAAATTCTGCATTCACCTATGTGTAGCAAGTAGTGATCAGTGACTAAAACTGGTTTCCACTGGAGATCTCTGAGGTTAATTGGTCCCAGAAAGGTTGTGAGTAATTCTTATGTATTTAATTGCTTATAGAGGATCTGGTCTCCTCTGGGATGCTGGGCAACTAAGGCCCAAGGATGACAGCAGGGATGTGGGTAGGGATGATGCAGATAAGTGATCATTACACAGGCTGCTATCCCTGTGTCCAGAAATAAATTGAAGGTGAGTGGGATTATAAAGCAAAAACTATGACTCAGATTCAGCAAGTTGGCATAGTCAGGAAAAAAACAGGTATCTTGATGTCAATTCAATTTCCTGTGTTTTCCAAGACAGTTTTCCAGATATAACTTTCTTCTTTTCTCTGTCTTCCAAGACATCCCCATACTGTGCTAGTATTTGTTTCATTTTCATCATGTAGCCCATTCATAGTAAGGCCTTCATTCCAATCACTTATTATGTCCTTTTTCTCTGTAGCATACCATTCCAGCCTTGTGAGGGAGAGTTCAGCTATAGTACTGAAGTGTGGTTTATTATACTTCCACCTGTGGCATCTTAAACTCTGAACTTTGTCCTCCCCAGGTAATGATTAGTTTATGTGTACATGTTCATAATTTTTTTGTTTTACTGGTAATGTATGTGATTTGTCATAAGTGTAGTTCATTGAGAATGACGCTATCATCTAGGTGTTCATGTAACTATATAAGTAAGTCTACTCAACCAAACTCAGTGCTTCTGCAGATTCCAAACATATATGCAGGTGCACAAAACATAATCCTTGTCATTTCCATGTGCTGTTTTATTTGAGAACCATAAGTTTAACATCTAAAGACTTTTCTGAATTTCATTGCCCCCTCAGTGGTAACAGTTGCTGGTGGTTTCTCTGGGTTCTGATCTTTCAAAACTTGACTCCATAAAATAAAGGGACTGTTCAATTACAGAGAAGGAGAAACTTGGTCACTCTGCCACCTGCCTGTCCTCACAGTACTCAGGAATCAGAGGCCAGTGAGTTAAAGGTTTGAGGCCAGCCAGGAATATATAAGGAAAACATATTCAATTATGCATGATTTTTTCCTACAGTTTCCCTTTTGTAATGCTAATCTATAATATCTAAGTGTACAAACTCTGATGTCATCTGCACTAAATATGTATGTTTGTGAAGGTGCAAGCAGTCAGAATAGGTTGTAGCATTTCAGATAAAGATGCTTAGATCTCTTGAAGTCTCTCCTGCTTTGTCAGCTTTAAGAGATGCAATAAATTCCTTAGCCAGGGCCGCCCAGAATTATAGAATTATAGAATGACACACACACATTTGTGTGTGTGTGTGTGTGTGTGTATTTGTGTGTGTATATGTGCGCACCCAAGAATTTCATTAGGATATAGATTGCCTTGTATTATAGACTGATAAGTACATTTGAAGAACTGCTTAGAACATTGGAATCCCTGATAAGAGTGGACATTATCTAATTAACCATGTATCTAAGGCAGAAGATGCAACATTTTTCTACACTTAAATGTTTTTCCCCCTAAGTCCTTCATCTGAATGCATGAAGCTCACCATGTGGTGAAGCGTGACTTTACTCAATGTCTAGAGATTTTAATGACATTTAGAGACTATCTGCATAGGAACCAGGATTTTTCCAAATCAGCAGGAGTATTTAACCCACTTGATATATAAATTCGATATCATATACAGTATAGACATCACAGAATTACTAAAGTGAAAATTCCAAAGTAACTTGTTACTTTTTTATAATTCATAAAATGTCTCATTCTATCTGTGTTCTACACAAATATCTATGATATTCTGTGGATTAAAACATAGGGGTATTATTTTCAGTCAACAGTATTACTAAGATTGCAAATGATTAATATTGAAGAAGTACATTAAATCTCTGACAAACACTCTCCAGTTTAGAATTTATATCTAAGTATTGAAGACTTTCTATTTAAATGTGAACGTTTCTACATTTGAAGTTAAAGCAATCTGTATCTGAGAAGCAGATAAGAAATGTTTGATGGCCAAATTATGCATCATGACCAGCACTGACCCTAGTTAGAGATTAAGAATGAGTGTAAAGAACCAAACAGAATGAAGGCATATGTGACCATTCCTGTGTATAGCTTACAATTGATGAAGATATCTTAAAGCAGTGATCAAAGTATTAATTATGTGGAAGACATGTAGGTTGCTAGGGAATGTGGGTGAATGTCTTACGTAGTACACAGTTACAGAATGCATTTAGCTGAATATGTGATAAGCAATAAGCCTGGTATGTGAGAATGTACAGCAGAAGGGGAAAATGGGGGAGAGTTAAAGTCAAGAGGATGGAGGAACAACTAAAAAAATGTGGGACATGAAGAGATTGACCATAGCATTGAATGAGGAGAGAAAAGCATTTGGGACCATGTGGGATTTGTGAATGGCACGTATGAGATAATGAAAGAGCATTTGCATCCCTGATAGGAACTTTATCCTTATCCTCAGAGCTACAGTGGTGATCTGAAAAATGAATCAGAAAGAGGTGAAGAAACTCCTCTGTTAGAATGCCCCAGTGTAAATGCAGCATGTTGAAGGAGGAGAGAGAAGAAAGAAGGGGATAGGAAGAGAATGGAGGAGAGACTCTGGATAATGCACGATAGCAGTTTAATTAAAAAAAATGAAAGGATGCAAATTCACATAGATCTAACTCAAACCTGAGTTTCTTTGGTTATACTATGATAGACGGCATAGGTAGTAGTATGGGGAATATTTTAGGAAACAATGCAGGGAAAACAGGAATTTAACTTAGGGCTTTTGATTTTCTGCTGCCTGTTATTTGTTCAATGGACAGAAGATGATAGGTAACAGTGGAGCAGAAAGCTGGAGGTTGAAGAGTCATACAGGTCTGAGTTTGAAATGGTAGCATTATACATTGGAGCATGTGATATTTTCTTGAAATTTATATAAACTATGATGATAAGATCTTTTACACATTTAATTTTATTTTATTGGTTACTTATTCACTTTACATCCCACTCATTGTTCCCCTCCCAGTCACTTCTTCCCACAATCCCTTGCCCATCCCCTTCTCATCTGAGTGGGTCAAGGTCCTTCTGGTTATCCCCACCCTGCTCTAGAACTTCCTGGSTATGTGAAACTAGGCACTTATATCACATGTACAGGCAACAGCTTTTGGATAGGCCTCATTCCACTTGTTCAGTGCCCACATGAAGACCAAATTGCACATCTGATACATATGTGTGGAGAGTCCTACATCCAGTCTGTGTATGTTCTTTGAAATTCTTCAAGAACATCAATATACAAAATAATGTAAAAGAAATTACAATTATAAAAAGTAGTTACCCAGGATAAGCAGGAATTAGGAGAGCAAAGCATCCATATCTTATTAGACATGGCATGGGCTTGACTATGAAATGATGAGAGGTAGAAACATGSAAAATCATTGTTTGTAATGTTTATAGACATTAGGAGTTCTGAGATTATAATTAGTATAATGGCATTAATTATTGTATATTTATATATACATATATGTATATTTTTTTTCTCATTAGGATACTGGAATAGAAGAATAATGAACAACAAAACTGTAATCACCCAGTTCCTCCTCATGGGCCTGCCCATTCCCCCAGAGCACCAGCATCTGTTCTATGCCTTGTTCCTGGCCATGTACCTCACCACTGTTCTGGGAAACCTGCTAATCATTATCCTTGTTCGACTGGACTCCCATCTCCACACACCAATGTACTTGTTTCTCAGCAACTTGTCCTTTGCTGATCTCTGCTTTTCCTCTGTCACAATGCCCAAATTACTGCAGAACATGCAGAGCCAGGAGCCATCCATTCCCTATGCAGGCTGCCTGACACAAATATTCTTCTTTCTATTGTTTGGATACCTTGGGAACTTTATTCTTGTGGCCATGGCCTATGACCGCTATGTGGCCATCTGCTTCCCTCTGCAATACACTAGAATCATGAGCCCCAAGCTCTGTACTTGTTTAGTGCTGCTATTTTGGATACTGACATCATCTCATGCCATGATGCACACCCTGCTTGCAGCAAGACTGTCTTTTTGTGAGAACAATGTGATCCTCAACTTTTTCTGTGACCTGTTTGCTCTCCTAAAGCTGGCCTGCTCAGAAACTTATGTTAATGAGTTGATGATATTTATCATGGGAGGGTTTGTCGTTATTACTCCATTCATCCTTATTGTTATATCCTATGCAAGTATTATCTACTCCATTCTTAAGGTTCCATCAACACAAGGCATCTACAAAGTCTTCTCTACCTGTGGTTCCCATTTGTCTGTGGTAACTTTGTTCTATGGGACAGTTATTGGTCTCTACTTATGTCCATCAGGTAATAATTCCACTGTAAAGGAGAACACCATGGCCATGATGTACACAGTGGTGACTCCTATGCTGAACCCCTTCATCTACAGCCTGAGAAACAGAGACATGAAGAGGGCCCTAATAAGAGTTATCTACAGTAAGAAAATCTCTTTGTAATGATAGCAGTTGTGATTGTTACCTACTATTATGCAATAAATATATTGATATTAATATTCTATATCAGATATTATCCCTCATCATATGACCTACATGAAAGGTCATACTATATAACTATACTATATATCTGTACAATACACAAGAGAGAAAGTTTAGCATAGTAGGCAAAGTAAGGAAGATTTTCTTGGATATCTGGCTACATTTTCCTTCTTATCTTGCATAAATGATTCCAGAAATGCATAGTGGATGAGGTATTGACTAATTTAGTCTCTGTTCCTCTTAAGTTACTGCAACTTTTTATTATTTTCCATGACTTCCAAGTTCACTAATGTTTCAATTAAAATCATTTAAGTAGTGGATTTATTACACTCAATAACAATGAAATATCTCCACCACCCAACTTCCTTTTACAGATTTTCTCACACTTACACTGACATAGTTTTTTTCTCTTAGCTCCTTTAGTACTTTCCCAATACATGTTATTCTTTGTGACTAGTCTTGACCCTAAACCAATCTGGAGGAATTTCTTTGTACAATGTTGTCACTTTTTATAAATTTTTGACTTAATTTGAAATTGATTAATAACCAGGCACAATTCAATTGTATTTACTTCTCTAAGATGAGGGAAAGAAGAAAGAGAAACTGGTTATGCTTCATGGATGGTTCGTATTTTATTTTGTAAACCATCTATTTATAGTAGATGGCCTTTTTATCCTGTGACAATCTCAAGGAGATAAAGAAGGTTTAGTTTCAAAGTCTGAAGAATGCTAGGTGAAGTGACTTTCCATTTGACATAGAGGGGCAATAGGTGGGCATGTCTGAGACTGTAGACCAATTTTACCATTTTGCCTCATTTCTATAGAATAAAGATATTTTCTTTATTCTTTGCTTCCCTGTGACCTGGAATAATCCAGGTACACTTATTTTCTCTATTGTTCTTGGGAGGTAAGGACCCATAARCCCAGCTCATTATATTCTGCTGAGCCCCAAAAYGAACACATCATCTCCATGTAAAGCCAATCTTGACTCTAGGTCTCCTCACTGTCTGGAAAACATCTTCACTTGAGCCTCTGCGTAATTTTCAATAGGAGCATGCACACCTTCAACTCTTTCTGTTTCCACAAAGTCTTCTTTGTGTCCTTTAGATTTTTTCATTGATTATGACGTCATCTCCCACCAGGTGATGTATTGAAAAGAAGCAAAAGCTCTGCTGAGCAATATAAAGCAGTATCAGAGTGTAAAGATATAACCTAGGATGCACATCATTTTAAACATATTTTAAATTTTTAAATGATAGAAAAATAATATAATTGTATTAACATAACACTGTGCAATGAATACAATATGTAATGTAGAAGATGGACTGTGTCAGAGTGAAAGTGGGTACAAAAAGAAGAATAGGAGGTAGGGAACAAGAGAAGTTAACTGGAGAACTGAACAAAAATATTAGAAATCAAGCCCAATGTGATGAATTTGTGCCTGAGACCTAAGCACTCATGAGGTTCTGGCAGAATCAGCAGTGTAAATACGAGGTCAGTCCAAGTTGCATAGTGCAAACCTGTGAGATCAGCATAGCTATGTGAGATCAGCATAGCTATGGCATATCAGCATAGCTATAGAAAGACCTTGTGAGGTTGACCTGAGATACACAGTGAGATATTGCCAAAGAAATGAAATTCCTGTTTTTTTTATTTTTTATTTTTATTTTTATTAGATATTTGCTGCATTTACATTTCAAATGGTATACCCTTTTCTTGTTTCCCCTCCTAACATCCCCTGTCCCATTCCCCTTCCCCCTGCTCACCAACCTACCCACTCCTGATTTCCTGTCCTGGCATTCCACTACAATGGGGCATCAAGCCTTCACATGACCCATGACCCCTCCTCTCATTGATGTCTGAAAAGACCATCCTCTGCTACGTATGCAGCTGGAGCCATGAGTCCTTCCATGTGGATTCTTTGGTTGGTGGTTTAGTCCCTGGGAACTCTGGGAGTATTGTTTGGTTCATACTGTGGTTTCTTCCTTAGGGCTGCAACCCCCTTCAGCTCCTCCATTGGGGACCCTGTGCTCAATTCATTGGTTGGTTATGAGCATCAACTTCTGTTTTTGTCAGGCACTGGCAGAGGCTCTCAGGAGACATCTATATCAGGCTCCTGTCAGCTGGCACTTGCTGGCATCTGCAATAGTGTCTGGGTTTGGTAACTATATATATGATGAATCCCCAGGAAGGGCAGTCTCCAAATGGCCTTTCCTTTAGTCTCTGTTCCACACTTTGTCTCTGAATCTCCTCCCATGGGTATTTTGATCCCTCTTCTAAGAAGGACCCAAGTATCCACACTTTTGTCTTCCTTCTTCTTGAGCTTCACATGGTCTATGAATTGTATCTTGGGTATTCCAAGCTTTTGGGCTAATATACATTTATCAGTGAGTACATACTATATGTGTTCTTTGAAATGAAATTCCTGATCATCAATATTGGACTTGTGAAATACTGTAGTTGCTCTATTAAAAAGATTTTTTGGCAATTCTTCAAAATTTTGAACACAGTTATCATATATCTGAGAAATTATATACATAGGCATATAACTACAACAGTTATAAGATTCAAGCAAATGATTTTCTTCATTATGCATACAAGTAAAATTTATAATGCTCATAAAGCAGAATAAGCAATCAAACAATGGTCAGATATATTCAATGTATTATACTCATAGAAAGAACATTATTCAACAACATAAATTAATGAATTATTGGTGTATACTACTGTGTGGCAGTTCTGTGGAAACAAAAAAGCAACAGTTAAGACTGTATACTACATGAGTGAAATTTCATTTAGATATATTAAAAAGCCATATGCAAGTGGTCATATTGTGAAACTTCCCTCTAAATATTTATACTTTTACCAATAAGTTTGTGTTGCTCTCAACCTTTAGGAGAAAAGCTTCTTATTATATTGGATATTAGTTAATCCCRTGTTACATGACTGTTCAATGGCTGRGAATAAATGACTATAATATGTAGATATAGATGGGATAGTCAATTTAGTAATGCTAGTATGTACATGTGTTTATAGGTGACCATATGATATTATATTATCTACCAGGAGGCTATATTGTAGAAAAAATGATTATCCCTCTCATAGCAGCCATGTATTGCCATTTTCCGCTTTGCTGAAGTTGTTTATCAGCTGTAGAAGTTCTCTGGTGGAATATTTGGAATTGTTTATATATACTATCATATCATCAGCAAATAGTGATATCTTGACTTTCCAATTTGTATTCGTTTCAACCTCATTTGTTGTCTAATTGATCTGATTAAAACTTCAATTACTATATTGAATAGATGAGGAAAGAGTTGGTAGCCCTGTCTTGTACCTGATTATAGTGGGATTGCTTCAAGTATCTCAATACTTAGTTTGAAGTTGGCTATTTATTTGCTACATATGGCTTTTATTGTTTAAGTAGGTGCCTTGACTTCCTGATCTTTCCAAGAATTTTAACATGAAGGGGTATTGTATTTTGTCAAAGGGTTTTCATCAATTAATGACATGATCATGTAATTTTTTCTTTGAGTTTGTTTATATAGTGGATTACATTGATGGCTTTCAATGTAATTTCAATTATATTGAACCATCCCTGAATCACTGGGATAAAGCATACTGGAATGACATGAATGATTACTTTGATGTGTTCTTGCATTTAGTTTGCGAGGATTTTAATGAGTATTTTTACATTGATACTAGTAAGTGAAAGTGAAGTTCTCTTTTTGTGTTGGGTGTTTGTATGGTTTAAATATCACCATATTTGTGGCTTCACAGAACAAATTAGCTTCCTTCTGTTTCTAATTTGTGGAATACTTTGAGAAGAATTGATATTAGGTCTTCTTTGAAGGTCTGACAAACTTCTGCACAAAAACCTTCTGGTCCTGGGCTTTTTTTGGTCAGGAAACTTAAACTGAGTGCTTCTATGTCCTTAGTGGTTATGGGACTGTTTGGATAGTTTGTGTGATCCTGATTTAATGTTGGTACCCAGTATCCATCTATAAAACAATCCATTTCAACTAGATTTTCCAGTTTTGTTGTGTATAAGGTTTTGTARTAAGATCTGATGATTTTTTTGAATTTCCTTGTTTCTCTTGTTATGTCTCACTTTCAATATCTGATTTTGTTAATTTAGATAATGTCTCTGTTCCCCATATTTAGTTAGGCTAAGGGTTTGTCTATCTTATTGATTTTCTCAAAGAACCATCTCTTAGTTTTATTGATTCTTTGCATACTCCTCTTTGTTAAAAATTGCTTGATTTCAACTCTAAGTTTGATTATTTCCTGCCATCTTTAGTTTGTTTGATTCTTCTTGTTCCATAGCTTTCAAATGTGCTGTTAATCTCATCTCTCCACTTTCTTTATGAATTYACTTAGTGCTATGAATTTTCCTCTTATCATGGCTTTCATTGTGTCCCATTAGTTTGTGTATGCTCTTCCTTCATTATTGTTAGATTCTAGAAAGTCTTTAATTTCTTTCTNTAGAATGTTCCAGAATGTTTCTGCTACATGGAGAAGCAGAAAGTGACTTCACTGATGCCCTCACATTGGCATTTAAGGATCACCTGTCAWCCCCTGTTCTTAGTGTCATACAGGGAAGAACTGAGACCCTCAGAGGACACCTTGGCATCATTTGGRTTTCTTCTAGATGCCCAGTGAGCTCCATGACCCCTGTCTCTCCTCAGTCTAAGCTTTCTGTTTCAACATCCATATCTCTTTATATTCTGATTAAAATGTTTAATTTGTGTTTTAATTTTTGTGTGTATGTGTGCACATATGCATGTGTGTGAATACACACATGCCACAGCATGTGTGTGGAGATCAGTGGCCACCTTGTGGGAGTCAGCTCTCTCTCCTACCATTTAGGTCCTGGGGATTTAACTCAGGCAATCAGGCTTGGCAGCAAGTGCCTTTATCTTCTGAGCCATCTTGCCCCTCTGCTGACGGGTTTTTAGCCTGGGCTCTGGAGTTTGCAGCCTATCTTGAATCTCTAGCCCTCTCTGTGCATTATCTGTGTGACCCCAGGAGGGTGAATTGACTTCCTTGTGCCGTGTTTGTAAGAATAGGATGCTTGCGCTTAACCGTGTGGGTAATTGTGGGGATTCCATAAGACAAGAGATTTCTCAGGCTTTCAGAAGTYCACATGAAACACCTCCCCCTCTTGCTTGCTTACTCTGAATGACTACAACTCCTCTTTCTAGTTCCTGACCCCAGCCCCAGCCAAGCCCATTCCATATTCCATTTTTCTTCATCTCTGTGACTCTATCCATGCACCCTTTTCTACTACAATTGTTTATATTTCAGTTTTGTTCAGATGCTGCCTCTTCCATGAAGGCCTCCTGGATTCTCCAGCCAGAAATGTCAGCTCTTGCCTCTTAACCCTATGAGTATTTGCCCAAAGCTATCTCACAGAGGGTACAGATCTTCTACCCATCAACCTTACAAGGCTACCTGGGTAGACAGACTGCAGGGATTTGTTTGTGGGGAGCTCTCTTGGAGACAGAAGCTAATGCTGTCCTCTGGGTACCAGGGAGACACAGGCCTGGGGTGCTTATTTCCATAGGCTATAAATAACTGTCTGAAACCATGGTCTGGGCCAGAACTGCACTAGGTGGAGTAAGGTAGCCACTGAGAGATGAGGGACCTGTGTGGGTAGCTCATTTGTCTTGCCTAGGCTTCTCAGGTGACAGGTGCCTGTAAAGAGAGGCAGTTTCGGCTGTCCTGAGCCACACTTGGCCCCAAGGGACCCAGGCTGGTCTTAGAGCAGAAGCCCCACTAATATTCAAGCTGGTCCAAACACTGAGCAATATTTCTCTTCCCTTAGCCCATTTAACAGATGGGGAAACTGAGGCCCAGCAAGGAGAAGGATTTGAACATTGGGGCTCAGGCCTTTGAACTTTCAGGAACCAAGAAACTCTTGCCCAAGGGCACCCATATACTGGTTCACTATGAAGCCCCGCTGGCTAGGGCAGGGCTCTGGTTTGAATTCTCAATGTGTCCTGTGTTGAAGAGCCACCACCCCACATGGCAGTGACCTTTGGGGACGATGAGGTCACTTGAGCTCTGCCCTCACAGATAGATCAATGGCACTGTGGTGGTGGTTGTCAGCTGCAGTGGGACAGTAACCACGGGTATGGGCAGTCAGTGTAGGAGAGAGTTTTARGGGACAGACTGAGTCAMTTTCCTCATCTCTCTGTCCCTTTCTCTGACTCTCATCCCTTCTGCCATCTTCTCTGGAACACTGGAGCTCAGAGATGTGGCTCTCTGACCCTGATCTTTAACCTGCCGAACTGTTGGAAATACTAGTTATACAATGTCACTCAACAGACACCGCCACATGAGACAGAAGGGTGCGGGGCCTTGGGCTTACAGTGGAGGCAGAAGCCCAGAGTATGCTCTTATGCTCTGGGTAGAACCATGTAGTGACAGGGAACCTGCTAGGAGAACCAGTTCCCTGAATTCTCACTTCTTTGTCTCATCCAGCCCCAGAGATAGGTTCGTCCAGGACTTCACCCTCAAGGAGCTCGAGGTCCTCTTCATACTCACAGACAGGGAGGGCTACGGAGTCTCACCCCAGGTGATGATTTGATCACACAGCACAAACGAACCCACTTTATTCGTTGCATTTTCTGTGCTGTGATAAAATACCCTGTCAAAAGCAATTTAAGGGACAGGCTTTGCCTTGGCTTATAGTTTGAGGAGGATGCAGGCCATCGTGGAGGGAAAGGAGAGTCACAATATGAAAAACTGATCACATTAATCCACAACAACGAAAGCCTGTGCTCAGCTTACTCTCTCCTTTTTATACAGTCCAGGACCCAGCATAGGGTATGGTGYCACCCACAGTGGGCAGGTCTCTCCACACCGGTTAGCCCAGAAGTCTATCTCCTTGGTGCGTCTGGACTTTATCAACTTGACAATTTAGATTCACAATCACACTGGTTAAACACAGACTATACAAAAACACCTACGACCTGTGGCTGGAGACCCCTGCCCTTGGGAGGCTGACCCAGGAACGTTCATGTCTCACACATACCCTGGTCCTCACCCCAGCGTCGGCATTCTTGCCGTTTGCCACTGAAATCATACTTTCGTCCTACGGCTGAAAGTCAATGCCTCCCTGTCCTCTGACCCTGGCTCAGAGGATGCCCCTCCCAACTTTGAGCCTCCCTAGGCAGGGAGGCTCTGGCCTCCAGCACAGTCACGGCCGGRTAGCATGGGAGATACATGCTAATGGAGAGGCTCTGAGCCTCAGCTTCCTCCTGTGGCAGCAGGGACGAAAACCGTCCCCAGTTCCCAAGGATGATGGGAAGACATTGGGGCACAAAGCCATGAAGGCTGGCACACTGCGGGTAAGTGTGCCCTTACTAGCTCATGGTGTCACAGCTGGGGTCAGTTCCCTGCTGTCAATAGAACTGCTTCTAGGCCAGAGAGTAATGGGGCAAGCATAGCTTTTGACCCACTTGTGACTCCCTTTGGGATCTTTAGGAGTTTAGGAGAGAGGATGTCTGGAAGAAATCCTGTCTCTCCTGCATCCTCCCCACGGGCTGGACTGAAGCCCCGGCTGCCTGTGGCTTTCGGATTGCTTACAAACTCTTACACTAGTTTCTAGCCYGATTACCCTGACCTTGGACCAGAAGTGGGTGTCTGTGAAGGCCGCCTGGTCCTCAACATCCCAGGGGCAGTCATGTGACACAAACATTGTTCCCTAGGGAACGTTAAGAAGCTATGTCATCTCTGTACACAAGGGAAGGTGTGGTTCAAACCTGAACATAGTAGATATATATAATANACTTAGTGCTATGAATTTTCCTCTTATCATGGCTTTCATTGTGTCCCATTAGTTTGTGTATGCTCTTCCTTCATTATTGTTAGATTCTAGAAAGTCTTTAATTTCTTTCTWTAGATCTTTCCTGACCAAGTCATCATTGAGTAGAGAGTTCTTTAGCTTCTATATGTATGTGAGCTTTCTGTTGGTCTTGTTGTTATTGAACACTAGCACTAGTCCATGGTAATCAGACAGAATACAAGGGAWTATTGCAATCTCCTTGGATTGGTTGAGACTTGTTTTGTGTTCAATTATATGATCAGTTTTGGAGAGGGTATCACGAGGCAAAAAGAAGGTATGTTCTTTTTTTTTAAGGTGAAATGTTCTGTAGATATCTGTTAAATCCATTTGTTTAGTAACTTCTGTTAGCTTCACTGTGTCTCTGTTTAGTTTCTGTTTCCATGATTTATCCATTGTTGAGACTGGAGTATTGAATTCTCCCACTAATATTGTGTAAGTTTTAATGTGTGTTTTGAGCTTTAGYAATGTATTTTTACAATTCTGGTACTCTTGCATTTGGGGAGTAGATGTCAGAATTAAGAGTTTATCTTTGTGAATTTTTCTTTTGATGAGTATGATGTATCCTTTCCTATCTCATTTGATAACATTTGCTTGAAATTCTGTTTTATTAGATATTAGAATTGCTACCCTAGCTTACTTCTTAAGACTATTTGCTTGGAAAATTTTTTTTGCTGTAGTTGTTTTACACTTTTTTTTTTACAAAGCCTTCCAGGGGTTTTTATTCTTATCATAACAAAAATGTGAAGTCTGTGTTAAAGCAGTCTGTACAGTTCTGTTCCTCCATATCTCTGGCTTGATCTAGATCATTCTGTCTGATAACTTTGCTCCTGCAAATTCAGCTGAAGCTCAGTGAAAAAGACCCTCTGGCCTATTCTGTTCTCTGGAAGCTTTGAACGTGTCACAGTCTGTTTAACTTTGGGCCTTTCTTTTGAAATTTCTGCACTCCACATCCCATTGGCCCATTCTGGTCCTCATTTACATCTCAAGCAGATCAAACATGAGCTGGAAATTGGTTATTTTATTTATTTACATTTCTAATATTATCCACTTTCCTGGTTTCCCCTTCACAAACCCCTATCCATTCCTGCTCTATCTCTGCTTCTATGAGTGTGCTCCTCCCCACCTACCCACTTCTGCCTCACTATCCTACCATTCCCCTATACGGGGCATTGAGGCTTCACAGGACCAAGGGTCTCCCTTCCCATTGATGCCAGATAAGGCCATTCTCTGATACATATGCATCTGGAGCCATGGGTCCCTCCATGTGCAAGTATTTCTTGGCACCATTTGTTTAGAAAAATTTTTTTCCAGACTTTTACTCTGAGGTAGTGTCTGTCTTTGTCACTGAGTTTTATTTCCTGTATTCAGCAAAATACTGGGTCCTTTTTACTTATTCAGTCTTTTAGTCTATATATTTTTATTAGAGAATTGAGTCCATTGATGTTAAGAGATATTCAAGACCAATGATTGTTGGTTCCTGTATTTTTTAAGGGAGTTATTTATGCCATCCTTAAAGTCATCCTTATCATCTTCATAAGATAGGATTTTAGGTTAGAATCTTGCTTTTCTGGTGTTTTGGGGGTATCCAGGGTTTGCTATGTTGAGAGAACTAGGTTCTGGTGGTGCCAAGTGGCATTGATTTCTTTTGCTTATGTTCTTGCACATGCATCTAGAAATATGATTATTTTNACTTTGGATTCTCCTGGTTCCACCTACTGAGTGCAGGACTCAAGGTGTGCACCATCATGCCTGGCTTGTGTGGTGCTGGGTACAGAACTCAGGCCTTGTGCACGTCAGGTGACACAGGTGACAACTGAGCCATACCCCTAGCCCCAAAAGAGAGTTTTTAAAGMTAMATTCTAAAGATGCTTTGAGTCACTGTTTCCCAGAGGCAGAGGGAAGGGGACCCAAATAGCACTGCACAGAAGAAAACCAAATCTRCTAAGCTCTCAACCCCGCTAGCAGGAGRGCTGAGGCGGRGACTGTCTTCCTCTAGTTTTTTCTTCTTGCCCCACATCTATGTGAGAAGGTGGCTACATTTCTCAAACTCAGGAATACTCATGTGAGTCCTTCTCCTCTGGCCTCCATACCGCACAGTTAAGAGCCCTACAAAGGAGCAGCAACTCTTCTAGAAAGATCTCTGGGGAACAGGAAGCCTTGTGGCCTGTAGAAGTGTCCYCACATGGAATCCACATCCCAGAAGCCCCTGCTCACCATGCCTGGRACCCTGCTACATCTCGGGGTGCCTTGGTTTCCCAGCAGATTCCCCCAGGGACCTAGGGTCCCACAGAAGACCTAGGACACGAGGATAGAAAGACAGATGGCACCAYTCACTATCCCCGCCCCYCTTTCTGGGTCCCCATGCCGTGGCTGACCTATGGATGACTCTGGTTCTAAGACACTAGCAATTTCCTATCACTAGGCATACCCCAGCTCCCACGAACTGTTACCCAGTCCTTGCCCCTTGCCCCACGGTGTAGGCTGGCTTGGGAGTCATCTAAAATTAACCACAGGTTCCCCCTTACAACACTGGCATGGTGTCGGGTTCCCAGTGCTGTCCTGGCCCCTTTGTCTCCCTTGTTCTCCCCACTCAGCCATAAATACCCCGACTTGTCCCAGGTACCCTTCCTGTGGGGCCAAGGGAGGGTGAGGCCCCAGAGCTTCACGCTGCTCAGGGCCACAGCGACCATGTGGAACCAAAGCTACCTGCTTCATGGGTGACACAACGTGTTCCATGTCCTTTCCCTAGGCCCCAGATCCATCTTTTGCATGGAGGGGCGCCAGGGCACGCGCCCCTCTCTCTCACCCCTCCTTCTGTGGCTCAGGGCCTTGGGCATTGTGCCAGATAAGGGGACACCTCAGGAAACAATGCGAGTTTCTGCTCTAAGCCTGGGCCCCCAGCACTGACTCCCCACTCTGCGCCTCCTCAGAGAACATATACAATCGTCATTGTATGATCTGCTTCCCGAAGTTCACGGGGCCAGGGCCCAYGTGTATGACTTTTAAAAGCACTCAGTGTGGTGATAGCTAAGGTGACCTGCATTACCTCAGCATCGCCTCAATAGCTCATGGAATCAAATGGCCACCAGGTGCTGCTCTTCTCCCTCTCCACAGATAAGGAAGAAGCCCCAGAAGTTTTACTGAACTCTCTTAGTGTCCCTTGAGGAGAAAGTCTTGAGGATTGAAACTCTAGCATACAGGTCGGGAAGAGTATGGATGGAGAAGGATGGGCTGCTGAGCACCGG
>BDUI01004596.1:0-17367 GCA_002335545.1 Apodemus speciosus
ATAATAGTATTATATAATAATATTAAAATATTATTTGTTGTAAATGTTATCAAATCTGAAGTTAGCAGTACTAACAACACACATTTGACATATTTTAAGTATGGGTGATTATATACTGTGCCATACTATCTCTATGAATCTTTATTCATCATTTACTTTACTTAAATAAAGATTGCATTTTGCCATATAGAAACTAAATAATGTTGGGTCAGCACCATTCAGAGCTACATAAACAATAAATACTAGTGGTAATTTTCCTGAGGATAAATAAATCCAGAGGAAACATTAGAAAGGGGATAAAAAGATGCTTATCTTTTTGAAAATAATCAAATCACAAAGCTCCAAGCACTTAACTTTTTATTATGATTTCATCAAGTGAATGACAGAGACAAGACTCAATTCGGCGATATTACCTATTCACAGCGAATACCAAAAGCCTAGAACTAAAAGAAAAATGCCCTCAATGTGATCACAGAGGCCATGATGGTTGGACTGTGTAGAGGAACATAGATAATGATGAAAATTTGGAGAGTTCCATCTCTGTAGGGCTTATAGGCTCAAAGCACTGTCTGATTTTTGAGTATAGAAAATGGCATTGGAGAATTTTAAGTCAAAGCATGAGGTAAACGTGCTCTMTGAAACTATTTGCACTGGCASTGGTGACACATGCCTTTAATCCCAGCACTTGGGAGGCAGAGGGAAGCAGAATTCTGAGTTTGATGCCACCCTGGTCTACAGAGGGAGTTCCAGGGCAGCCAGGGCTACACATAGAAATCCTGGCTCAAGAAACTAAAAACTACAAAAAAAAAGAAAAAAGAAAAGAAAAAAGAAAGAAAAGAAAAAGAAAAAGAAAAAAGAAAACTATTTGCAAAATAATCTGAGAAATAATTCATGTTTGAATCAAAACAAATAGTTAAATTGCATGCCAGCATTCACATAAGAGAGGTGTTGGCATACATCAGGATCAAGGAGCTCTGCTCATTAACAGTGGCCTATTGTTTTGCATATTGTATATGGCACAGTTTGGAGCACCCCAGAAACTAATGTTACCCCAAAGGAAAGAGAGGGAAGAAAATGATTGTTTAAAAATGTGGAAAAGTTACTCCATGCTATCTCCTATATTTTCTTATTTTTCTTGATAAGCTCTACAATGTCTTTCCATCCATATTTAAATATCTTCCTGGACCACATCAAAAAGTTTTCAGCAACTGGGAAAAACTGAAATTGTTTGTTTCACGTATGATGGACAGTCACCGGAAGGATTTAAATCCTGATAAGCCAAGAGACTTCATTGATGCTTTTCTTATAGAAATGGCAAAGGTAAGGAAGATGCTACCTGGGTTTCTGTAGAAAAGAACTGCTGTGGTTTAGAAGTTTCCTATTGACCCTCTATCATGGAGACATTTATTTAAGAGTATAACACTGCACTGATTCTCTGCAAGATGAATACCTGTGCCTATTGCCCTGGTGAGCACCTCTTGAGTTGATGGAGAATCCACCTTCAAGATACTCCAAGCTCTCAGAGGACACTAATATCCTGTGCTCCTTCCTTCATCTTTATCACCGAGTTTTCTTATTTCTTTCTCATCAACTGCTTCCATCTTTAAATCTCATCTCCTAGGTTTTTATCTTCAAGCCCCACTGTAAAAAAGATAACTCAGGTTAATAGTTGATCTCTCAAGTTAATCACAACTACAAAGTCAATTTTAGCTTATTAGTCACCTGCACAGGATAGAAAACAAAGATCTGGGATTCTTTTTAGAATGCTGATAAACATATTATGGAAATATAAATTAGGAATACCATTTTAGAAATGCAAAAAGCAGTATACCAGCAATATTATTAGAAGGAAAGCATGCATTGCTGTTCTAAAGATGGTAAATAAGGGAGCCTTATGATATTCCTTGCACTTTGCCCTTAGGTGAAGTAATTATACACAAAGTAAAAGTTGCAATTATACTTCACAATTCTAGTTTTTGATGAATTAGTCTAAGATAATTTACCCACCCCATCTCAGTCCATAGTAATTTTAACTGAATGTTAGTGTTCATCTCCAAAGTCTGGGTGAGGCCTCTGCCTTCCTCTGTCCCTATATCATAACTCTACAACTACATAAAGGTTAGAAAGCAGTTATTTGCATGTATGTATTATCTATGCTTCATTGTGACACCATTAAGCCAAAACAACTTGAGAGATTAGTTTACACTTTTCAGGGGAGTGTGGGGCTTGTTTGACTCTTACAGAAAGGGAATCGTAGAGCAGTTTAGCTCTTTGTAGGAATGGGGTGTGATGGAGCCTGCACATCATTATGTACCAGGAATGAAAAAGAAAGGCAGAGTCCAGGGCCTTGTTATAATTTGAGCACCTCCCATGTTGATAGCCCTAAATGGGCYCTACTTCCTAATTCTCCTGAACTCCCAAATTAGACCCAACAAGTAGGATTTAGGTATTCCAAATGTGATCCTACAGAGGATATTTCATTTTCAGATCATAACTTATTATGCTGCTATAATCTCAGAAGACTTCTGGCTAATCTAYATTACAGTATCTGTCATTGAATCTTTGACTCACTGAATACCAGGTTCCTCCTCTGACCAAGTATACAGTGAAATACCTGTGCATCCTATCAGCTCTTGCATCTTCCTGGTATAATTAGTTAGAAGCAATAGTTTATCCTTAGGGGAGGAGGCACACTGCATGCCATCTAGTGTCCACATTTGTGTGTGTGTGATATACAGTCTATGGTTCACCTATTCCAACAATGGCTATCTACCAATAGAAAGTCCAAAGGATTCAGTAGTTATTTAGTCTATGAGGCTGGATAATCCTTACTTTAACTTCCTTTGCCAGATTCAGCTGATAGTCCAGCTCTTTTCTGAAGGGAAACTGAGAAGTGGATCTGGGGGAGACAGAAATGAGGGTGGTGACTGGGAAGATTGGAGGGAGGGGAAACTGCAGTCAAAATGTAAAGTATAAGAAAAGAATAAATTAATTAATCAATCGAGTAATTAAGTAATTAATGAGGAAATCCTAGAAAAAATACACAATGTCTTTATAGTACTCAGACAAGACTACTACAAGTTTTAATGAAGAAAACCTCATCTGCACCACTCTGGACCTCTTCTGTGCTGGAACAGAGACAACATCCACAGTACTGCGCTGGGCTCTACTCTACATAACTGTTTACCCAGAAGTGCAAGGTGAGCATGTGCTGCGAGAAATGGCAGAATAGTATGTCTATAAGTTGTTACTTAGTTGGGGTCAGAAGATATAATAGTGGAGTAGAAGACATGGAACAGCCATGAGACAAGCTGTTTTGGAGAACAGGAATGGCCTTTACATGTCCTATCAGGATTGTGATGAGTCATGGGTGCAGACTTTATAATATATGAATTAAAGGAGCTTCAATTCTAGGGTTAACTAGAGAATCTGATGTCCTTGTGGTAGTTTCTAGCCAATAGTGACAGTTTCCCATGAAAATCTACTTAGTCTTTCCTTCATTTTTATCACTGCCATCCTATTTTGCCCTGGATATCACTAAGATGCTTCAGTCTGACATTTACCATCCTATTTGTGTTACTTCTGCTGTCCAGACTCAAGCACRCAAATTCTTCATGGTGCCTGTCTAAACTACATTTTCTCCATTGGCACTGTTCCTAATATTACTTCTAAGAAGGGTTTGGGCATTCCATCTATCAAAAAGTACTATTTCTACTTCTAGCATTCAGAAGAATCTTCTCAGATACTACTTCCTAATATGTCTGCCTCATATAATGCTAATATTCTACCCATTATAAGACATACCAATGTGCCCCATTATAGGGCTGTGCTTTCTGTTTATGTCTCCAAAGCACCTTTTACACCTTCAGAAATAAAGCCCCATCCCAACTTTTTATTTCTATGGATTATCAAAAAAAAAAAAAAATTCCGGTAGAAAATTTCATGTCGTAAAAGATTATGTGTGAAGCATAAAGTCACTGTGGCACATTCATGTCACCTATTTTGCCATAAGATGAAAGTATAGAGATTACAATGCAGTGATTTATAAGATTTGTAAAGGTCAAMTGGTTCTTTCTTGAGCTCCATCTACTGTTTGAGACAGGTGTTTTCAATGGCCTGGAACTTATGAAGTAGACAGGACTGTCTGGCGAGAAAAGCACAGCAGTCTGACACTTTGGGATTAGAAGTCCATGCTACAATTTTTAAATGAATTCTTGGGATAAACCACACATCCACTTGTTTACATATCTATCACTTTATTTACTAAGCTTTCTTAGTAAATACAACCTTTTTCTTTATTATCCAAAAAGTATATATTATATCTATCTATTTTTCTATCTACCTATACAAATAGATAGTGATTTATCCATTTGTTACCTACATTTCTGTTTCTGTGACATAATACTATAACCATAACTAACTTATGGAGAGTTCATTTTGAATGACAGAATCTAGAACTGTGCAGCAAGCCTTGAAAATTAGAATTTGAAGCTGAGGCATCACACATCTCAACTGCAAACAAAAAGCACAGAGTAAACAGGAAGTAGCACAAGGCTAGAAACCCTTAAAGCCCAGCCCCACTGACATATTTTCTCCAGCAAGGTCCTGCATCCTGAAGATCCCAAAAAGTCACAAATAGCATCACTTGTTAGGGCTAAGTGTCTAAATACTAGAGCCTATACTTCAAGTTTATCAGTTAATCCTCTTCATTTTGGCCATTGTTGTCTATAGACTCATGGTATATTATTATTCAAAGTGCATTTAGTCTGACTTTAAAGTCCCCATAGTCTTTGACAGTCTCTCTAGAGTTCAAATGTCCAAATTCTCTTCAAACACTGAAGGCAGGCAATCTCTTCACTGTACCCCACACAAAGACAAAATGCAAATTTATGTAATTCTAACCCATATTGGAAATGAGTATACATTCCAATTCYAAAAGGAAAGAATGGAGGTATAGTGAGGGAAGATTGGAAGCAGAGCAGAAATGAAACACAAGAGGTCAAACATAAATCTTGTCACTCCATGAATGATGACTGGAAATCTAGTATAACAGGACTTAAATAGTTCCACCAATTTAGTGTTGCTGCTTACAAAATAAACTCTTTCAAGGGCTAGTTACAGTCCCTCTGTTGTACAGGTTTTTTTGAGGTATCTTGTGGGACTGGCATCTCCAACACTGTGCAGTGATCTTTCTTAGGATTCTAATGAGGAATCTCCTGGTAGCTGCCACCTTACCTCAGTAGCCATCTTAAACTCCAAATGAAAAAAAAACCACCAACACTGTCACTCTTGCCTCTCCCAAACTCTAAAACATGAGAATGGCAAGTTTAGCTGCCAAATAGGACCAYATTTGCAGAATATTTTCTTTTCCAGAAGTAGAAGACTTAGGCTACAGTTCCAAGAGTCAATAAAATTGGATTGATATGTTAGTCGATAKCCAGATCAAAAAACTAATGAATCACATTCAAACTACACACAGAAAACAGAGTCCAAACTGAAAATGGGGCAAGACTTTTAACATTCAAGTGTGACAACATTGAAACACTTCTTCCAGCAAGGCTACACTATCTAAAGTTTCTATCACCTACAAACAATGGATGGACTTAGATCAAGTGTTCAAATATCTGAGCCTATGGGAAACATTTTTATTCCAAGTTGTACAATATGCATCTTGGGTTTCAATTTAAAATGTTTGCCTGAATATTTACAATTAAAAAACCTTGAAACCTACTGAGTATAAGAGTTGACTTCCATAATAGAGGCTCCAATGCATCACATTTAATTATCATACCCATTTTCAATGTACAGCATGTATAGTAATCAAGAGCTAGGATCATGATGTACCATGATAGATGAAACAATATATAAATGAGTTAGAAAATGAATTCATTGTTGAGGTTTGGTCTATTGCTGTATATTTTAATGCTAAATTCAATGCCTGGAAGTCTAGGACTATGAATGAATTCTCATGCTTACAAGCTCTTCTGCAAACCTTGTTCCTTGATTTAATACTACTANTGGTTCTTTCTTGAGCTCCATCTACTGTTTGAGACAGGTGTTTTCAATGGCCTGGAACTTATGAAGTAGACAGGACTGTCTGGCGAGAAAAGCACAGCAGTCTGACACTTTGGGATTAGAAGTCCATGCTACAATTTTTAAATGAATTCTTGGGATAAACCACACATCCACTTGTTTACATATCTATCACTTTATTTACTAAGCTTTCTTAGTAAATACAACCTTTTTCTTTATTATCCAAAAAGTATATATTATATCTATCTATTTTTCTATCTACCTATACAAATAGATAGTGATTTATCCATTTGTTACCTACATTTCTGTTTCTGTGACATAATACTATAACCATAACTAACTTATGGAGAGTTCATTTTGAATGACAGAATCTAGAACTGTGCAGCAAGCCTTGAAAATTAGAATTTGAAGCTGAGGCATCACACATCTCAACTGCAAACAAAAAGCACAGAGTAAACAGGAAGTAGCACAAGGCTAGAAACCCTTAAAGCCCAGCCCCACTGACATATTTTCTCCAGCAAGGTCCTGCATCCTGAAGATCCCAAAAAGTCACAAATAGCATCACTTGTTAGGGCTAAGTGTCTAAATACTAGAGCCTATACTTCAAGTTTATCAGTTAATCCTCTTCATTTTGGCCATTGTTGTCTATAGACTCATGGTATATTATTATTCAAAGTGCATTTAGTCTGACTTTAAAGTCCCCATAGTCTTTGACAGTCTCTCTAGAGTTCAAATGTCCAAATTCTCTTCAAACACTGAAGGCAGGCAATCTCTTCACTGTACCCCACACAAAGACAAAATGCAAATTTATGTAATTCTAACCCATATTGGAAATGAGTATACATTCCAATTCYAAAAGGAAAGAATGGAGGTATAGTGAGGGAAGATTGGAAGCAGAGCAGAAATGAAACACAAGAGGTCAAACATAAATCTTGTCACTCCATGAATGATGACTGGAAATCTAGTATAACAGGACTTAAATAGTTCCACCAATTTAGTGTTGCTGCTTACAAAATAAACTCTTTCAAGGGCTAGTTACAGTCCCTCTGTTGTACAGGTTTTTTTGAGGTATCTTGTGGGACTGGCATCTCCAACACTGTGCAGTGATCTTTCTTAGGATTCTAATGAGGAATCTCCTGGTAGCTGCCACCTTACCTCAGTAGCCATCTTAAACTCCAAATGAAAAAAAAACCACCAACACTGTCACTCTTGCCTCTCCCAAACTCTAAAACATGAGAATGGCAAGTTTAGCTGCCAAATAGGACCAYATTTGCAGAATATTTTCTTTTCCAGAAGTAGAAGACTTAGGCTACAGTTCCAAGAGTCAATAAAATTGGATTGATATGTTAGTCGATAKCCAGATCAAAAAACTAATGAATCACATTCAAACTACACACAGAAAACAGAGTCCAAACTGAAAATGGGGCAAGACTTTTAACATTCAAGTGTGACAACATTGAAACACTTCTTCCAGCAAGGCTACACTATCTAAAGTTTCTATCACCTACAAACAATGGATGGACTTAGATCAAGTGTTCAAATATCTGAGCCTATGGGAAACATTTTTATTCCAAGTTGTACAATATGCATCTTGGGTTTCAATTTAAAATGTTTGCCTGAATATTTACAATTAAAAAACCTTGAAACCTACTGAGTATAAGAGTTGACTTCCATAATAGAGGCTCCAATGCATCACATTTAATTATCATACCCATTTTCAATGTACAGCATGTATAGTAATCAAGAGCTAGGATCATGATGTACCATGATAGATGAAACAATATATAAATGAGTTAGAAAATGAATTCATTGTTGAGGTTTGGTCTATTGCTGTATATTTTAATGCTAAATTCAATGCCTGGAAGTCTAGGACTATGAATGAATTCTCATGCTTACAAGCTCTTCTGCAAACCTTGTTCCTTGATTTAATACTACTASTAGTTAAATAAAATTGGCTACAGCCAATTACTAGAGGCAACAGAGGGTGGTGGATTTGGAGTGATTTACTTGGAGGGGAAGAGATATGAAGGAGAAGGAGAAAAAGGCCATGAGTGGAGATGGACCATAAATGCATGGCTAGGAGAAATAACAAGTATCTGGGATACACCATTATGGAGGTAGACAGATTAGCAGTTAGAAGAGTAGATTAGAGGTTACCCTCTGTCCAGCAATTGTCAAAGCCAAGTAAAATAACCACAGACTGAGTCTTATTTATTTGTAATCTAATCAGGGATAAGCTTAAATTGGTTGTACTACAATTCAGTCCTGAGGAAAGAAGATGTTTTGATAACTACTCTAGCATACATGATCTTTCTGAACATGGTGCTAAATTAAATAACCTATTGAAAAATTGCACAAACTATTCTCTCCTGCTAATGTATAATATCTGCATTATGAAATTCCCTAGGCATAAAAAATTGAATGAATACAGGGACATAAGTGTATTTCATAGATATTGTTTCCGCTTCAATTGAAATTCTTTTATAATTAAATCCACAATAATATGAACACAATTAATAATTATTTATTATAAACTTAAAATGCTACAATTACCTGCAATTGGTGGCAGACAGAATTAATCATAATTCTTGATATTCTAAAACAAGAGTGGTACAGGTTTGAGGCTATTTGACTACAAAGGAAGACCCTATTTCTAAAGCAAAGCATGGTTATTATAATAAATTTTGTTATATGCACATTCCCACTTAATTATCTTTAGACTATGGTGCACTGAGATCATCCATTGCTATCAGAAAAGAAAARGCTAAAGAAATGCATGAAACAGGCATATAATTACCAATTCCAAATGTTTTCAGAGTACAATTGACACTGAGACTCAACACTCTCTGTGGTGGATCCCATGAGAATTGCCTTTTATTCAATAGGAAAGGAACAGGGAAAGGAAGCAGGGAACTATCTGTCTTGTCTTGTTACCTCATAAAACATCATGTCTATTTGTATATTAGTTGATAGAATAAAGGCACATGTTCAAACTGACTCCAAAAGGAATCTTGTAAATTTTTAGATGAATTGCAGTGGAAACACCATTATGATAGGAAGTGGGTAAACTATAGGGGGAAACAGAGAAATTTCTATATTTTTATGTTTGTATCAGTTCATGTACTTATTAATACATTCTTAAAATGGTACTATTTATTCATAGTAGTCAGATGAAGAAACTGAGGCTAGGAGAATGTAAGTAGATCCAGCAGCAAAAGTGTTCAGTAAGAGTTTGTAATATACTCTGAAACATCTCCATAAGAAATCACAGTCTAACCAATATTCAGTAGTTTGAAAGCTTGTGTCTTCTCTATGAACTCATGTCCTAAATTTCAGTAACCAATGAAATGATTAGCCTTGTGACCTGCATTAGTGGCTTTGAAAGTAATATCAGAGAGGCCAATGAGAATTTTTAGCTGCTAACGGTGCTGTCTGCAAGACTGTTCTCCTGACTTATATCCTGGAAACCAAATTGTACAAAAACAGATCTGATTCACATGAGCTCTCCAATGCACTTTCTTTTTCACATTGGAACATGTGCACATTCACACAAATAGAAAAATATAGTATATTTTAAATATTTCCCTTTCAAAAACAGGAACAATGAAATTTTCTTCTTCTTTAGATGTTAGAACACAGAAAAGCTTGACCATCTAGAGACAGAAAATTAATAGTGGTTATGGTGTAAGCATAAGGAAACTTACAGAGTTCAGTGTTTTTCAAAGCAATTCTTTGAGAAGATGAGTCACACAATGATTCTTTGTAAACAGAACACTGTGTGAAATGTAAAAAAAAAATGCTAATATATTGGAGGTAACTTTTCTGTCTTCAGAAGAAAGCTCTAAACCTAGAAGCTAACAAAGCCCAATGTTTTCTTGCAGAAAAAATACACTCTGAGATTGACAGAGTGATTGGCCATGAGAGACAGCCAAGCACAAATGACCGAGACTCCATGCCCTACACCAATGCTGTCATCCACGAGGTCCTGAGGATGGGCAACATCATCCCCTTGAGTGTTCCAAGGGAAGTAGCAGCTGATAGCACATTGGCTGGATTCTACTTGCCTAAGGTAACCTTGCATTCTTAGCTTCCAACCCCCAGTATATCCTTGGAATTATTTGAGCAACCCACATATAAATGTAACATCTATTTATACCTCAAGAAATAATTTGAAGTGGTAGAGTGATATTATTCATAACAAAATATAAGTATTCTTCCAATGTGTCTAAAAGATATTTGCCAGGTCTAGCATGATTTTCCAAGGGGCAGTGTGCCACAGATCTTGTCCCTAGAGCATTAGCAGGCCATTGATTCCCACATGTGCCAATAGATGCTGTTGCACTGAATCTGATCTCCTGTCTCTTCTATTCTATGTTCCATCACTCTTTCAGAAGCATATTCTCATTACTCAGAGTTAATTACTGCATAAAAATGAAACAGATGTAGTTCTCAGGAATGAGGAATGGAGGTAGTCATGAGGCGCTGGAGGATGATGAAATACTTTCCACTTGACTACCTAAGAGCTGTGGGAATGGAACAAGATAACATAACCACCAAGGCCTTAAAAGCCTGTATGATCCTTCATATAAATATTGTATTGTGAGATTTGGCCATGAACTTGTAATAGTATGAAGAGAATCATGTACCCTCACATCCAATGACTGCAGCATTAATTAGCCAGTATGAACTTTGGGATATCAAGTATAGACAATTAAAATGGTCTCAAGAATTTGCACATGGGAGCACCAGGTCCCACCAGGAGAAAGCTTGTATCCCAAGAGTGTTCTCACTCACAGACTTAGAGGTGAGATATTCACATTCTTTCTAATAACTGTCTGAAGAAGGACCTGCCATAAGTGCACAGGGCTCAGGAACAGTGGAGTAACTGGGACATGATCCATCTGGTCAACATCTGCAYCTGGGAGCTGGTGGATTCCTACAGGTCTCCCAGGAGTGCTGACACAGGTTTACAGGCCCACAGGAGGTATAAGCTAAAGGCAGAGACAGCAAGACCAACTGACACCAGAGATAACCAGGTGGCAAAAAGTAAGCACAAGAAACTTATCAACAGAAACAAAGGCCACTGGCATCATCAGAACCCATTTCTTTCACCACAGCAAGTCCTGGATACACAACACACCTAAAAAGCAAGAAATGGATTTAAAATTTCATCTCATGATGCTGATAGAGAACTTTAAGAAGAACATAAATAACTCTGTTAAAAAATATAGAGGACAGGGGGTAAACTGGTAGAAGCACTCAAATAGGAAACACAAAAATCCCTTAAAGAATTACAGGCTAACACAATCAAACAGTTGAAGGAATTGAAAAAACAATCCAGTAGTAGAAAAAAATTTAAAAATCACAAAGGGAGACAAATCTGGAGATAGAAAACCTAGGAATGAAATCAAAAGTCATAGAGGCAAGTATCACTAACAGAATACTAGAGATAGAAGAGAGAATCTCAGGTGCAGAAGATACCATAGAAAACAATGACACAACAGTCAAAGAAAATGCAAAATGCAAAAAGCTTCTAACCCAAAACATCCAGGAAACCCAAGAAACAATGAGAAGATGAAGCCTAAGGATAATAGGGATAGAAGAGAGCAAAGATTTGCAACTTAAAGGGCCAGTAAATATCTTCAACAAAATTATAGAAGAAAACTTCCCTAACCTAAAGAGATATCTGTGGATATAGAAGAAGCCTACAGAACTCCAAATAAATTGGACCAGAAAAGACATTCCTCCCATCAAATAATAATCAAAACACCAAATGCACAAAACAAAGAAAGAATATTAAAAGCATTAAAGAAAAAAGGTCAAGTAACATATAAAGGCAGACCTATCATAATTACACCAGACTTCTTGACAGAGACTCTAAAAGCCAGAAGATCCTAGGCAGATGTCATACAGATACTAATAAAACACAAATGCCAGCTCAGACTACTATACCCAGCAAAAGATATTCCATGACAAAAACAAATGTACACAATAACTTTAAACAAATCATTAGGAAACAACACCCTTCATAATAGTCACAAATAACATAAAATACCTTGATGTGACTCTAACTAAGCAAGTGAAAGATCTGTATGACAAGAATTTCAAGTCTCTGAAGAAAAAAATCAAGATCTCAGAAGATGGAAAGATCTCCCATACTCATCATTTGGTAGGATTACTATACTAAAAATGACTATCTTGCCAAAAGAAATCTACAGATTCRAATGCAATCCACAACAAAATTCCAACTCAGTTATTCATAGAGTTAGTAAGAGCAATTTGCAAAATTATCTGGAAAAAACAAAAACTCAGGATACCAAAACTATTCTCAACCGTAAGAAGTTTTGGAGGAATCACCATCCCTGATTTCAAACTGTACTAAGGAGCCCATTGTGATAAAAATTACATGGTATTGATACCAGGTAGGTAAATCATGGAATGCAATTCAAGACTCAGAAATTAACCACAYACCCATAGTCCCTTAAACTTTGTCAAAGGAGCTAAAATATCCAGTGGAAAAAAGACAGCATTTTCAATAACTGGTACCGGATCAATTGGCAGTTAGCATGTAGAAGAATGCACATCGATCCATTCTTATTTCCTTGCACTAAGCTCAAGTCCAAGTTGATCAAGAACCTACACACAAAACCACATAAACTGAAACTAATAGAAAAGAAAGTGGGGAAGACACTAAAGCACATGAGCACTGGGGAAAAGTTCCTGAACCAAACATCAATAGCTTATGCTTCAAGATCAAGAACTGACAAATGGGACCTCATAAAGTTGCAAATCATCTGAAAGGAAAAGGACACTGTCAATAGGACAAAACAGAAACCAAGTTATTGGGAAAAGATATTTACCAATCTTACATCCCATACAGGGCTAATATCCAATATATACAAATAAGTCAAGAAGTTAGTCTCCAGAGAACCAAATAACCCTACTAAAAATGAGGTACAGAGATAAATGAAGAATTATCAATTGAGGAATACAGAATAGCTGAAAAACATCTAAAGAAATGTTCAACATCCTTAGTCATCAGGAAAATACAAATCAAAAGAACCCTGAGATTCTACCTCACACCAGTCAGAATGACTAAGATAAAATCTTGGGTGACTGCAGATGCTGGAGAGGATATGGAGAAACAGCAACACTCCTCCATTACTGGTGGGATTGCAAACTGGTACAGCTACTCTGGAAATAATTTTGGCAGTTCCTCAGAAAAGTGGACATAGTACTACCTGAGGATCCCGCTCTACCACTCCTGGGCATATACCAAGAAGACGCTCCAACATGTAGTAAGGATACATGCTCCACTATGTTCATAGAAGCCTTATTTATAATAGCAAGAAGCTGAAATAACCCAAATGTCCCTGGATACAGAACATATGGCACATTTACACAATGGAGTACTACTCCACTATTAAAAACAATGAATTCATGAAATTATTAGGCAAATGAATGGAACTAGAAAATATCATCTTGAGTGAGGTAACCCAATCACAAAAGAACACATAATATAGGTCTTCACTGATAAGTGGATATGARGCCAGAATCTCATATTATTCAGAGACCACATGAAGCTCAAGAAGAAAAAAGATCAAAGTGTGGATAATTCGGTCCTTATTAGAGGGTGGAACAAAATACCCTTGGGAAGAGTTACAGGGACAAAGTGTAGGACAGAAACTGAATGAAAGGCCATCTAGAGATTGCTCTACCTAGGGATCTATTCCATGTATCCTCACCAAACCCAGAACCTATTGTGGATGTCAACCAGTGCTTGCTGACAGAAGCATGATATAGCTGTCTCCTGAGAGGCTCTTCCAGTGCCTGACATATACAGAGTTGAATGTTCTCAGCCATCCATTGGACTGAGTGAGTATAGGGTCCCCAATGGAGGAGCTAGAGAAAGGAACCAGGAGCTGAAGGGGTTTGCAGTCCCACAGGAGGAACATCAATATGAACCAACCAGTACTCAAGAGCTTCCAGGGACTAAACCACCAACCAAAGAGTACACATGGAGTGGCTCATGTCTCCAGACGCATATATAGCAGAGGATGGCCTTGTCRGAAATCAGTGAGAGGAGAGACCCTTGGTCCTGTGAAGGCTCATTGCCCCAGTGTAGGGGAATGCCAGGACAGGGAAGCATGAGTAGGTGTGTTAGTGAGTACGGGGAGGGGTGATGGTATATAGGGTTTTCAGAGGGGAAACAAGGAAAGGGGAAAACATTTGAAATGTAAATAAAGAAAAGATCTAGTTAAAATTGGTCTCAAGAAGAAAACATATGAATAGGAAAACAAGGAGCAATTTACAAATTCAGGCACATGATAGATGGGTTTATCTTATAAAAGAAAGGCTTGTATTAGATTTAGTAACAAATAGTATTCAAAAGAGAGTACATATAAACCTGGAATTGCTAGCATAAAGAAACAAATACTAGAGGATAAGGAGATGATGTACAAGCATATACAAAGTTAGTACTAGGCCCAATCAAAGATGCATGTGCCTTCCAGTTCCAAATTGTGCCAGTAGCAGAGCCTTGGCTCTGGACTCAAACCCACACAGTCCCCCAACTCAGTTGCAGGTCCACTCCCAAGGTATTCTGACACATCCAGAATCACAGATGAGACCCCAAACCCCAGCCCAATACTCTGTGAACCAGAACTGTGAGACCCCAGGACACATATTCCTCACCCAGCCAGAGACAGGAACTGAACCTAGGGTCTACTCCCAAACCCACACAGCCAACATCCCAGTTGCACCTCAACTCCCCAGGGTATTCTGACAAATTCAGGATCACAGGATGGCAGGATCCCAGGCTCCCAGGAAGGACAGGCTCCAGAAAAGAGACAGGAAGGCCAGAAAACACCAGAAATAACATGATGGCAAGAAGCAAGGATAACAACATAAGCAACAGAAACTAATTTGACTTGGCAACATCAGAACCCAGTTCTTCTACCACAGCAAGTCCTGGACATCCCAACATAGCTATAAAACAAGGTTCAGATCTAAACTCTCATTTCATGAAGATGGTAGATGACTTTAAGAAAAAATATAAATAACTCCATTGAAAAAATACAGGAGCACATAAGAAAACAAGTCCTTAAAGAGGAAACACATAAATCCCTTAAAGAAATACAGGAGAACACAATAAAGGTGAAGGAATTGAACAAAAATTTACATGATCTAAATGTGGAAATAGATATTCTGTTCAGGCACTTCCCCCCTAAGCCAATGTGCTCAAGTGTCTTCCCCAGTTTCCTTTCTATTAGTTTCAGTATGTCTGCTTTTATGTGGAGGTCCTTGATCTACTTGGAGTTGAGCTTATTACAAGGAGATAAGAGTGGATCAATTCTCATTCTTCTGCATGCTGAACTCCAGTTGAGCCAGCACCATTTGTTGAAAAGGCTATCTTTTTTCCACTGGATGTTTTCAGCTCCTTTGTCAAAGATCAAGTGGCCATAGATGTGTGGGTTCATTTCTGGGTCTTCAGTTCTATTCCATTGATCCCTCTCCCTGTCCCTGTACCAATACCATGCAGTTTTTAACACTACTGCTCTGTAGTATTGCTTGAGGTCCGGGATACTGATTCCCCCAGAAGTTCTTTTAATGTTGATAATTAGCCTAGAATCTTGGAACACCAAAGACACAATCCACNCACATACCAAATGATGTCTGAGAAGAAGGAAGGAGTGGACCCTGGATCTGGAAAGGCAATGCATCAGTGTAGGAGAATACCAGAACAGGGAAGTGGGAAGGGGAGGATGGGGAAGCAGGGGAAGGGAAAAGGGCAGGTGGGACCTTTGGGGGGTGGGGAACCAGGAAAAGGGAAATGAAATGTAAATAAAGAATATATCCAATAAAAAAGTGGAAATAGAATCATGAAAGAAACACAAATGGAAATAGCCCTAGAGATGGAAAACCTAGAAAAGAGAACAAGAGTCACGGTTGCAAGCATCATCAACAGAATACTAGAGATGGAAGAGAATGTTGGCAGTAGAAGATACCATAGAAGACATTGACAAAAGAGTCAAAGAAAAAAAAAGCAAAAAGCTTCTAAATCAAAATATTCAGGAAATCCAGAACACAATGAAAAGAGCAAACCTGAGAATAATAGGTATAGAAGAGAGTGAAGATTCCAAACTTAAAGGGCAAGCAAATATCTTCAACAAATGTTTAGAAGAAAACTTCCCTAACCTAAAGAAAGAGATACCCATAAACATATAAGAAGCCTACAGAACACCAAATAGATAGGACCAGAGAAGAAATTGCTCCCATCACATAATAATCAAAACACCAAATGAACAGAACAAAGAAAGAATTTTAAAAGCCATAAGGGAAAAAGGTCAGATAATACATAAAGGCAGATGTATCAGAATTACACCATACTTTTCACCAGAGCCTATGAAAGTCAGAAGTTCCTGGGTAGTTGTTATACAGACCTTAAGAAAGCACAATGCCAACCCAGCCTACTATACCCAGAAAAACTCTCAGTTGCCACAGATGGAGAAACCAAGGTATTCCAAGACTAAACCATTTTAAACAATATCTTTCCACTAATGCAGCCCTAGAGAGGATAATAGAATGAAAAGTTTGACACAAGGAGGGAAACCACACCCAAGAAAAAGCAAGAAATTTATCTTTTCATAACAAACCCAAAAGAAGATAGTCACAAACATAATTCCACCTATAACAACAAAATTTACAAGAAGCAAAAATCATTAGTCCCTAATTTCTCTCAACATCAATGGACTCAATCCCCCAATAAAAAGACATAGGCTAACAAACTGGATACAGAAACAGGACCAAGCACTTGGTTGCATACAGAAAACATGACTCAGTGATAAAGACAGACATTACCTCAAAGTAAAARGCCTGGAAAAAAGTTTTCAAGCAAATGGTCCCAAGAAACAAGCTGGGTAAGCATTCTGATATCCAACAAAATAGACTTTCATCCAGAAGTTTCCAAAAATGATGGAAAAGGATACTACATACTCACCAAAGGGAAAATCCACCAAGATGAACTCTCAATTATGAAGATCTATGCCCCAAATGTAAGGGAACCCACATTTGTAAAAGAAACATTACTGAAGCTCAAAGCACACATGGAACCTCACACAATAATATCAGGAGATTTCAACATCACGTTCTCACCAATGGACAGATCATGGAAACAGAAACTAAACAGAGAGACAGTGAAACTAAAATAAGTTATAAACCCAATTGATTTAACAGATATCTACAGAATATTTCACCCTAAAACAAAAGCATATACCTTCCTCTCAGCACTTCATGGTACCGTCTCAAAAAAAAAAAAAAAAAAAAAAAAAAAAA
>BDUI01004596.1:47104-64547 GCA_002335545.1 Apodemus speciosus
AGAGAGAGAGAGAGAGAGAGAGAGAGAGAGAGAGAGAGAGAGAGAGAGAGATCACTTTCCAAATTTTGAAGAATTCAGGCTAAAACATTTTCTTAGCTACTCTTTATGGGATAGATAATTGATACATTTTTTTTGTTTGTTTTCTCTCCACGTGGCATTGTTTTGTTGCTTCTTAAGTTTAAGAACTTTGACATAGTGAATATTTCTCAAATTGCATTGTTAGTCTTCATTGCTCACTATCTTACCTCATTAATTCTTGAAATATAATTCTCTTTCTTCTAAACAATCCTTCTGCTGAACCTCCCTTCTTTAGAGTACATGTGGAGATTTCATTCCTATTATTAGTTTACTGTCTGTATTTCTTTTGATAAATATTTTGTCTCTTATTTTAATTCATTATTCTTAATTTTTATGACTAGTTCTACTTCATACCTGTTTTAGGCTTCTGGACTTAATGTATTTTTTTTTAAAAAAAAACTAATAGTATGGATGTGAATATTTTACCTGTCTGTGTATTACATGCATGCTTGGTGCAGGGTATGGAAGATGTTGGATCTCCTGGAATGGGATTTACAGAGAATTTGGGCAGCCATGTGACTGCTGGAAATAGAAACTACCTTAAATRAAAGAGCAGCCTTACCATTCAGAAATCTCTGCTAACCTGGTCTACATTATTTTTTATCCTCTTTTGAAATTATTTTCATTTGACTTAATGGTGCATAATAAAAATCAGGCCTTGTCTTATGGCACATTTTGAGACATCAACTGGGCCATTTGTTCTACATGAAACTATTGCAAACAGAACTGGCACATTTGAGAATCATTACTTGGTTGATAATAATATAAAACTTACTGTTATAATTCTGCTGAATTAATATATATATAATTATATACACATAAATATATATGTATACCCACACGCACACATGTAAAGAGTTGATAAAAGTAGAAAAGGTCATTCACCTTGGGACTTAGCCTCTGGATCCTTCTCAATTTCAAGCATAAAATTTGGATGCTACAAACTTCCCCTTTAGGGTCAGTTAGCTTAAACCAAATTTTGGTTATTTCCTGAACTTTTTCATTGGGCATTCACAAAATAATATTCRAATATTACTAGGTTTTCATGCAACCACTACTGATATATCTTAATAAAAAGACATCCACTTATTGCCTATGCCATTATGACTAAGACAGGGCATACTGGCTGAATTTACTAAGGGCTACGGATAAAGAACAAAAGGAAGACAGAGTCTCTGTTCTGTCTTTCATGTGAGTGCAAGATTCTAAGATGATACAACATCATTATATTGGTTTTGACGCTGTTCACATGAGTTCAGGTCTCCCAGTGTTAGAGTATCAATTTGTGAAGATGGCCATGGCATAAAGACCCAAAGACACCTAAATGAATTGAACTCTTCTGTTTGATACCACTGTTGCAGTTAAACAAGTTGCACCACTGTTGCAGGTAGACAAAAGGCAGAGGGAGGGTCTGAATAGTTATGACTCTTTAGTGAACAGGTAAAAAAACCTTTGCTCTGGCTCACACAGTTTTATGCACATCAAACCATGTTTTGTACATTGTGAATTTCATGAACACTCTAATTCTCTCTCAAATACTTCCTCATCTTTGTGACTTCTCCTCATAATCTATCTCTCACTGAACTCCAAGGTCCTATGGACAACTCAACATTTGTCTGCAAATCTAACATAATGCCTGGAAACTTCTCCCCTGCAGACAAAAGCTGAGATTGGCTAAATTACTTCATCTACAACTTATATGCCTTCTCATAATGATGAGGATTATCTTAACTACAGAGAGCAGTTATAAAAAAGTAAGCAGATTACAAAGCATACTGAGCATCTACTCTGGAAGTGTGACTCTCTTCCTGGATCAGTAGATGTTTGTCCTGATGCACCATGTATTTGTAAAATTGAGCCTTTGAACATAGAGCTCATTCATTTCTCAGAAATGCAGTGGGTACCTGCGACCAAACGAAGTGCTTCACCTACAGCTGCTCTTATTCTTCACACAGAATTCTGGGGTCGGTATTTCTTTTAAACTTCCCTAGCTTGGGGTCTGAGACTTGAAAGATAGCAACTGCCCCAAGTAGAGCCAGTTATTCAGCATTAGAGACTATAAACTTGCATCATCCCAGATCTCAAGGGATGTCTCCATTCCCAGCTTGCACACTTTATTGCAATTTTCATAGCTGCCAAAATAATGGTTCTCAACCTGTGCGTCATTACCTCTTTGGTGTTACATATCAAATATCTTTCATACCAGATATTTACATTATAATTTATAGCAGTAGAAAATTTATAGTGATAGCATAACAACAAAATAATGCTGTGGTTGAGAGTACCCAACACTATGATAAAGCACATCAAAATGCACTTCATTAGGAAGGTTGAGAACTGCTGAACTATTGGTTAAACTTTCCTATGCTGATAAGGTATATTTTACTAAAGATTTCTGTGCTTGCTACATCAGACTTATACACAGACAGTTTGAACTCTCTGAGGACTGATGCTTTTACTAGATACCAGGTTAGAGACCTGGCTTTCATTTTCATTGAACATTTTCTTTATTTACATTTCAAATGTTATTGCCTTTCCCAGTTTCCACCTCAGAAACCCCCTATCCCACTCCTCATCCCCCTGCTTCTTTGAGGGTGCTACCCTTACCCAGCTACCAATCCACTTATCCACTCCCACCTCCCTGCCCTGGCATTCCCCTACACTGGGGAATCGAGTCTTCACAAAACCAAGGTCCTCACTTCCCACTGATGCCCAACAAGGCCATCTTCYRCTGAATATGAAGCTGGATCCATGGATCACTCCATGTATACTCCTGGGTTGGTTATTATTCCCTGGGAGCTCTGGGGGAACTGGTTGGTTGATATTGTTCTTCTTATGAGTTTGCAAACCCTTCAGCTCCTTCAGTCCTTTCTCTAACTCCTCCCTTTGGAACCCCTTTGGGGCACTCTGCTTAATCCAGTGGTTGGCTGCAAGCATCTTCCTCTGTATTTGTCAGACTCTGGCAAAGCCTCTCAGGAGACAGCTATAYCAGGCTCCTGTCAGCATGCACTTCTTGGCATCCACAATAGTGTCTGGGTTTGGTAACTGTATATCGAATGGATCCCCATGTGAGGCAGTTTCTGAGCTTGCTTTCTTTAAAACATTTATGTCATCATGATTTAGTCTAGGGAAACATTGATACTCACTCAGTTCTGATTGTTAATGCATAAATACAGGTTCAAGAAGAAATTTCACATTTTAATCTGATTAGAAATTTGATAGTGTAAAAACCAGGGCAGAAATTACTAGAATATTCCTATTACCAAAATGTACCTTTATCTCACAAAGGTATGTATAATCCCCTCAGTGTCGTTCTCATTATTTACATATGTATATCTCATGGGTGGAAGATGCTGAACAGGCAGCATTATTCTTTAGATAAACAGGCATTTGATTTTCTCTGAATACCCAAGACACAATTTGCATATCAAATGATTCCCAAGAAGAAGGAAGGAGAGGTCCCTGGTCCTGGAAAGGCTTGATCCAGCAATGTAGAGGAATACCAGGTCAGAGAAGTGGAAGGGGGTTGATTGGAGAATGGTCGGAGTGAYGAGGGCTTATGGGATTTATGGGGAGGGGGGGAAACCAGGAAAGGGAAAATCATTTGGAATGTAAACAAAGAATATAGAAAAAAAAGTTGATAAAAGCTGAAAAATATGCACTGGCTTTCCTTAGCTCTTGTCTTGTTACATGTCTCTGCCTTTGAAAGACTTTAGAATGCTTCAAGTAGAAACCTGAATAATTTGCTGACACTTAACATCCTTGTTCCTTCTTTTAGAAGGACAAGCTAGAATAGTCCTCAAATAATACTCAACTATACCACTGACATTTTCTATAGAGTACATTCCATTTTTAAAACTGAAGTAACTCAGGAGAAGTGAAATCGTTTTGGAAATACATCCATGGACCAAGGGGCATTGCTCCATTCACATGAACATACAGACCCCTAAACACAAATCCCACGGAATGCACAAGTCTGCCTCCCCTTGATACCATGGCACAACAACCCTCAACTGTGACTATTGAAATGTTTTGCAGATTGTGAAGAAATATGGATGGCTAATCAAGCCTTGATTTTTTTATTAGATATATTCTTTATTTATATTTCAAATGATTTCCCCTTTCCTGGTTCCCCCCTCCCCGAAAGTCCCATAAGCCCTCTTCCCTCCCCCTGTTCCCTTGATTTTGGTAACATCTCTTCAGCGGTCATTACTGGACTGCCCTTAATCAAAGAAGCTTTCACTGACATGGAACAAAACTTTTTGAAATGCCCCAGTATACCTAACAGGGAACGTGTGTTTAAAGACAATGATAAATTTAATTGGAGGCAATCTTCATTTCAGTGGGTTATTAAAAATAAGACATGAATTTGATTGGAAAATGGGACTCATGTGGGAAGGATGCCTGGAGAGCTGGAGGGAGGGAATGAGAAAGGGATAGGACCAAGATGCATTGCACATTTATGAAATTTTCAAAAGAAAAAAAGTACAGATAATATTAGGTTTTTGGTACAATATAAGGTATTGTTTTTATANGGAATGCACAAGTCTGCCTCCCCTTGATACCATGGCACAACAACCCTCAACTGTGACTATTGAAATGTTTTGCAGATTGTGAAGAAATATGGATGGCTAATCAAGCCTTGATTTTTTTATTAGATATATTCTTTATTTATATTTCAAATGATTTCCCCTTTCCTGGTTCCCCCCTCCCCGAAAGTCCCATAAGCCCTCTTCCCTCCCCCTGTTCCCTTGATTTTGGTAACATCTCTTCAGCGGTCATTACTGGACTGCCCTTAATCAAAGAAGCTTTCACTGACATGGAACAAAACTTTTTGAAATGCCCCAGTATACCTAACAGGGAACGTGTGTTTAAAGACAATGATAAATTTAATTGGAGGCAATCTTCATTTCAGTGGGTTATTAAAAATAAGACATGAATTTGATTGGAAAATGGGACTCATGTGGGAAGGATGCCTGGAGAGCTGGAGGGAGGGAATGAGAAAGGGATAGGACCAAGATGCATTGCACATTTATGAAATTTTCAAAAGAAAAAAAGTACAGATAATATTAGGTTTTTGGTACAATATAAGGTATTGTTTTTATACGTTAAAGATATCTCTATATCTCTAACTCTACAACATTGCTATGAATCAAATCCTTTGTGAAATGTTTTTTTTTTTTTTGATTTTTCACAACCCCATTCACCCCTCCTCCCCTTCTCCTCAGAAAAGAGTAGGCCTTCCATGGATATCAGCCAGCCTTGGCATATCAAATTATAATAAGACTGGATACAAGTTCATTTATTAAAGCTAGACAAAGCAGCCCAGTTAGAGGAAAGAGATCCRAAGACATGAAATATTTTCTTTAAATCRGCTGTTTACCACATTTCCTGGAAGAAAGTGACCATCAGAGGACTGACAGCATCTCCCTCCAAGCAAGTCTTGGAGAAACCATGTGCCTTGCAGACTAATGCTAGAAGCATGGATAGGAAGTAGCAGTAGCACCTTCCACAGAACGCTGATGCCTCTTTTTCCACTCCAACTCTCTGCCTTAGGAAAATAGATGAGAAGCACTTCCTCCTGTTGTTGCTCTTCTTCCTTATGGTTCCTTAAACTGCATCATTCAGTCCAGGCCACCTAGGGATCTCTAGCCTTCCAAATAGTGTTAGAATAGACTGGCATGAGTGCACAAAAAGATGATTAAATCAAGTCATATATGTGATAGTTGAAAACAGACTTCAAATGTATTAACCTACAAAGGTTTCACTTTAGCCATTTCCTAATTTCTTCTTGAAATAATCAACCATAAATTGTACACCATTGCATACATGATCTGCTATGATAAGCACGGTGATTGATAATGAGCAGGATAGGTAAAAATCATTCTCATTGTGTGACATATAGTATCTGAAGGTCATATTTAAGTGGATATAAAACTGTTGAGATTGGAAGGATAGAACCCAGCTCTTCATTTTCATAACTTTTGAGTGGTGTTGGATATAGGAGATCATACTCCACGTTTAAGGCTCATTCAGGATGCTAGGTAGAGAACATAGACATGACAGGAAAGATACTATGATTGTAAGTGTAAAAGAAGGCATTTGAATACTCAAGTTGACAAAAAAAAGACAAGTTAGGCTAAAGTAATGAAATTAAAACCTCACAGGCTGATGTTATTCAAGAGATAAGCTGYCCTGACAAAAGTCTCATATACTAAGAAAACGTTGTGCTCAGAGACTGTCAGAAGTAAGGGTGATAAAAAAGGAAAAATGGCAGGAGACACCATGATTGGTGATATTGCTTTCCATTTGGGATTGTCAGAAATATAATATTAACTTCTGTCCCACATGTTCTGAGTCTATATTCCTCTAACTTCAGTTCAATGGTTGACTGAGAGCATACACCTCTGTATTTGTTGGGCACTGGTGGAGCCTCTTAGGGGACAGCTATATCAGGATCCTGTCAACAAGTACTTGTTAGCATTGACAATAATTTCTGGGTTTGGTAAATGTATATGGGATGGATCCTCAGGTTGGCAGTCTCTGGATGGACTTTCCATTAGTCTCTGCTCCGCACTTTGTCTCTGTACCTCCTCCCATGGGTATTCTGTTCCCCGTTCTAAGAAGGAGTGAAGTATCCACACTTTGCTCTTCTTTCTTGAGCTTCATGTGGTCTGTGAATTTATCTTGGGTATTTTGAGCTTCTGGGTTAATATCCACTTATCACTGAGTACATACCATTTGTGTTTTTGTGACTGGGTTACCTCACCCAGGATGATATTTTCTAGTTCCATCTATTTGCCTAAAAATTTCATGAATTGGTTGTTTTTAATAGCTGAGAAGTACTCCATTGTGTAAATGTTCCACATGTTCTGTAACCATTCCTCCGTTGTAGGACATCTGGGTTCTTTCCATTTCCTTGCTATTATAAATAAGGCTGCTATGAAAACAGTGAAGCATGTGTCCTTACTAAATGTTGGAGCATGTTTTGGGTATATGCCCAGGAGTGGTATAGTGGGTCCTCAGTTCACACTATGTCCAAYTTTCTGAGGAACTGCCAAACTGATTTCCAGAGTGGTTGTACCAGCTTGCTATCCCACCAGCAATGTAGGAGTGTTCCTCTTTCTCCATGTCCTTGCCAGCATCTGCTATCATCTGAGTTTTTGATCTTATCCATTCTGACAGGTATGGGTTGGAATCTCAGGGTTGTTTTGATTTGTATTTCCCTGATGAGTAAGGATGTTGAACATTTCTTTAGGCGCTTCTCAGACATTCAGTGTTCCTCAGTTGAGAACTCTTTGTTTAACCCTTTACCCCATTTTTTAATAGGTTTATTTGTTCTCTGGTGTCTTGCTTCTGGAATTCTTTGTATATATTGGATATTAACCCTCTGTCAGATGTAGGGTTGGGAAAGATCTTTTCCCAATCTGTTGGCTGCAGTTTTGTCCTTTGCCTTACAGAAGCTTTGCAATTTTATGAGGTCTCATTTGTCAATTCTTAATCTTAGAGCATAAACTATTGGCGCTCTCTCTATTCAGGAAATTTGCCATTGTCTCCATGTGCTCCTGGCTCCTCCTCAATTTCTTTTCTATTAGTTTCAATGTATCTGGTTTTAGATGGAGGTCCTTAATCCACTTGGACTTGGGCTTTGAACAAGTAGATAAGAATGGATTGATTTGCATTCTTCTACATGCAGTTTTTATCACTATTGCTCTGTAGTATAGCTTGAAGTCAGGGATGGTGATTCCACCAGAAGTTCTTTTATTGTTGAGAATAGTTTTCGATATCCTGGGTTTTTGTTATTTCAGATGAATTTGCAAATTGCTCTTTCTAACTCTATGAAGAAATGAGTTGAAATTTTGATGGGGATTCCATTGAGTGTATAGATTTCTTTTGAAAAAAATAGCCATTTTTACTATATTAATCCTGCCAATCCATGCACATGGGATATCTTTCCATCTTCTGAGGTCTCCTTCAATTTCTTTCTTCAGAGACTTGAAGTTCTTGTCATACAAATTTTTCACTTGCAAAGTTAGAGTCACACCAAGGTATTTTTTATTGTTTGTGACAATTATGAAGGGTGTTTTTTCCCTAATTTCTTTCTCAGCCCGTTTATCCTTTGAGTTGAGGAAGGCCAMTTATTTGTTTGAGTTAATTTTATATCCAGCCACTTTGCTGAAGTAGTTTATCAGATTTAGGAGTTCTCTGGTATAATTTTTGAGGTCACTTAAATATACTATCATGTTTCATACTTAGCCTATTTAAAGTATGTGAATTTAGCATATACAAAACATTTCTAAAATTTATATGAAGTATTTTAACATTTATACTGATACATACATATAGGTGGGAGTATTACTTTCTATTTTTCATTAATTTTTAAAATTTATTGTTTTCCATCCACATTGCAGTCCACTTTCTTCTCCCAGTTTCACCTTCACAAGTCAATCCTTGCAAAACCTCCTAAGAAGTCCCCTATGTGTACCAACCCTTGTTAGCATATCAAGTTAAACTAAGACTAAGCACATTATTTTCCACTGAGGCCCAACAAGGTAGTCCAGTCAAGGGAAGAAGATCCAAGACAGGCAACATAGTCAGAGATATCTCGTGTTCCATTTGTTAGGGTAGTCACAAAAAGGCCATGCTGCAAATCTACTACAAATATCGAGAGGGCCTAGATCCAACCCTCAATGCTCTTTCATTGGTGGTTCCATCTCTGTGAGCCTATGGGCCCAAGTTAGTTGGCTCTGTAGGTCTTCTTGTGATGTCATTTTCCAACTCTGTTCTCTCAGTCCTAGACCCCACTCTTTCACAAGACTCCATGATCTCTGCTTAATGTTTGGCTGAAGGTCACTACATCTGTTCTCACTAGCTGCTGGCTGAAGTCTCTCAGAGGACAGTTATGCTAAGTTCTTGTCTCTAACCATAACAGTGTATCATTACTAGTGCCGTGGGTTGGCTTTATCCCATTGTGTAGGTCCCCAGTTGGACCAGTAATTGGTTTCCCCACTGGAAGTACTGCCTGACTGCCTATCTACAGATAGTAGCCATATCAGCTTCTCTAACCCCTGCTGCTAGGAGTCTCAGCTAGGATCACCCCCATAGATGTCAGGGAGCCTCTGCTATCCTGGATCTTCAACTAGTCCCAGAGGTATCCTCTCACTGAATTTTTTCTCCCCCAGCCCTCTACTGCCCCTCCCCAGAACTGTTTCCCTCTTCATCTCTCCCACCCAGTTTCCTCCCTCAATTCATCTCTGATGTCTATTTTATTTCCCCTTCTGAATGAGATTCAAGTATCCTCCCTTATAATACTGGTTACTTAGCTTCTTTGAGTCTATGGATTATACATGGTTATCCTATATTTCATGGCTAATATCTACTTATGAGTATATTTCCTGTGTGTCTTTGTGAATCTTGGTTACCTCACTCAGGATGATATTCCCCTACCTTTTCTTCCCTTTCACTTGTTCTTTTTCTTTTTTTCTTTTTCTTTTTTCTTTTCCAACAAATAACCACAACTGGTAGAGTGGTTCTACCAGTTGCCTTGCCTGGGAAGCACAGTAGGCCTGGCCCTAGTAGAGGATGTGTGGATCATCAGGCCTCAGGACCAAAGAGCAGAAGAACTGGTTCTGCCCATTGTTAGCTGAAGCACTTGCTGAGCTACCTGAAGCAGTGCTCAAGATCTCACCCCTGTGGTGTGGATACAGTAAAGCTAGTGGACTGACTCCATCACCTACATACCAGTCGCAGATTCAGGACCTTGGAGTAACCCACTCCAACATCTATCCCATCTATGATCTGGAGGCGCACATGCAAGGCCAATTCTGAAGATCCAATGTGGCAGTTTCTCCATAGTTCCCTTGAGGCTTTAATGTAGATATTGTAGGAGAATCCTGAAGCTTCAAATCAGACCAAAGTCTCATTGCAATGAACATTTCAATAAAGAAGTCAGGACAAAAGGGTTTAGTGTGTGATTCACTTTAATTTCCATGACTAGATATTTTTTATTCTATTTCATTTTATTTTTTTTATAAATGCAGACAATCAATACAAGGGCTGGAAAGAAGAGTGGGATTGGGGTGCATGATGAGAAATTCACAAAAAAATCAATAAACATTTAAGAAAAGAAATAATATTATCCTTGACTAGAATTGGCTCCTAACAGAAGCCATCTAAGGCAAGCAAGTGAGCTTACAGAAGGTGTCCCACCATTTTGCTTGGCTGTGATGGGTGCACTCTGGAGAGATGTAGCCTCAGAGATTTCACGCCAGGATAACTTCTTGCTGCTGATATATCTACTTTGCCACTAATATAGTCAAAGGATTCTAGGGAATCTGCCCATCCTATTTGGCAAATTTCTGGCAAGTCAAAATGAAGATGAACTGTCATAAGTTAATGCTGTTTAGATGAATTAATGACTTTATAGAATTCCTAATTTGATTCAAATAATTTTAGTAAGAATGTTTAAAGAGATGGTTTTAGTCATTTTGTCAGAAAATTGTAATAAAGTTAGAATGTTATCCCTCCTCATAGAATAATAAATAAAGGTTGCATAATAAGCAATACAATGAGCTTTCATAAATTACACTAAAACAAAAAATAGGCTTGAGATTGATTTGTGATCAAGAAAAAACATTAATTCTAAGTCAAGTTCAAAGACGAGGCTGCAGGTGTGTACTATGCAAGTACAAAGCAAGGCCATATGAAACTGTTGATTTGAACTTATAATGAGCTTATTGAATGAATGACTACATTGAGCTTACTATTGGCATTCATTTATGATTCATCTTTGGGATAACATTTTATGTACGAGGTAATTTTAAGAAAGAAATTTTGTCTAAGATATAAATTGCCAGAAAGACAAAATAAAGTGTGGTTATTGTGGCTCTGTCCCATCCCCCAGATATATATCTATCTGTCTATATGTAGTTTCTCCTTTTCTTGAAAAATTATTAATTTTATCAGTTAAAAATTTAAGATTGACTCATAGTATTTTATGTATGAGAAGTGTGCCTATATGTATGTTTCTACCTACTCTGTAGAGACCTAGGAGTCCAGAAAGGGGTCCTGAAGTTACTGGTGRTTGTAAGTAACAATTTTGGTGGTGGTGATCAAACCCAGATCCTTTGAAACAGCAGTCGGTGCCCTTAACTGCTGAGTTATCTCCTTGGTTCCTTAACATAAATGTTAAATAATTATTATTCTGCCTATAGCATTCTATATACATAGAATGAGTTTCTAGAGTATATCCAAGAGCTCTAAGACATCGTGGTTATACTCATTATTTTTTTTTTATTTTTAGATATTTGAATACAAAATCTCCTCAACAGTGTCTTCTATTCCATATAGGCTATTGTTATTTAATCTATTTGTGAAGTCTTCCATTGTGTGTTTTGTTTTGAATTGTCAAACTGTATATATCTTAACATTGCATTTTTTAATTCTAAACCTCATGTTCTTTGCTTCCATGTTACTGACCTTTTCAACCATGTTTCTGATATTCTCTTTGATGTTACTGCCTTTTCCTTTTACCTTAATGACATTCCTGTCCAGTTCTTGTATTTAATCCATTTGCCTATTTGAATGTACTTTCAGTTCAATGATTATTTCTATAAGAAAACACTTGAACTCCTGTGTAAACCTTATCTTGTTTTTAGTATGTTTGGGTTCATTTGCTTAGGAATTAATAATATATATTGACATCCTCCAGCTTGTGTTCTTAAATTTATTGTGTATCTGCACTACAGTTTATGTTCATTAAAACATCTCTTCTAGAGTGTGTATGGTGGTAACAGTATCAGATGTTTGAACTTTACATTAGGTACACGATGGTTACAGAGAGTGCTTCTTTTTYTTTCTAAGACCTTCTTTTCTATGCATCAATTTATGTATGATGCACCCAAGAGTAGATTTATTCTAAGTTTTCCTATTCACTAAACATTTTGCTTTAAATTCAGGGATACTCTCACTACACATTAAAGAACTGGTTAGCATTACTTATAAGTATGAAAAGAAGCACAAAGAATTAGATTGATTCTTCCTATTCTCTATGTTATATTTGTTCCTTGGTATAACTTTTACTCATGTTAATTCAAAGTCTAGCAGTTCCATTTTATTCCTTCTAAGCATAGCCTAGAATGTTAGGGGGATTCATTTTCTGCACAACAAATTTTTAGGTTTATATACCAGAGGAACAAAGAGGTAGCAACTAGTAATAACAAAGTTTTTTTTTTTATTTACTTCACAACCTACTCACTCCCTCATTCCTGTTTAACCTGTTCCACATCTTTCCTGCCCATCCCTACTCCCCTTCACCTGAGTGGCTGTGRTAGCACACAGATATATCCCATAGCACATAACCTGGCACATCAATTCTCTGTGATGCTAGGCACCTCCTCACCCACTGATGGCAGACAAAGCAGCCCAGGTAAAAGAACATATTCCATGGATAGGCAACAGATTTTCAGAAAGCTCCCACTCCAATTGTTTGGGAGTGACATGAAACTAGCTGNTTTTTTTTTTATTTTTAGATATTTGAATACAAAATCTCCTCAACAGTGTCTTCTATTCCATATAGGCTATTGTTATTTAATCTATTTGTGAAGTCTTCCATTGTGTGTTTTGTTTTGAATTGTCAAACTGTATATATCTTAACATTGCATTTTTTAATTCTAAACCTCATGTTCTTTGCTTCCATGTTACTGACCTTTTCAACCATGTTTCTGATATTCTCTTTGATGTTACTGCCTTTTCCTTTTACCTTAATGACATTCCTGTCCAGTTCTTGTATTTAATCCATTTGCCTATTTGAATGTACTTTCAGTTCAATGATTATTTCTATAAGAAAACACTTGAACTCCTGTGTAAACCTTATCTTGTTTTTAGTATGTTTGGGTTCATTTGCTTAGGAATTAATAATATATATTGACATCCTCCAGCTTGTGTTCTTAAATTTATTGTGTATCTGCACTACAGTTTATGTTCATTAAAACATCTCTTCTAGAGTGTGTATGGTGGTAACAGTATCAGATGTTTGAACTTTACATTAGGTACACGATGGTTACAGAGAGTGCTTCTTTTTYTTTCTAAGACCTTCTTTTCTATGCATCAATTTATGTATGATGCACCCAAGAGTAGATTTATTCTAAGTTTTCCTATTCACTAAACATTTTGCTTTAAATTCAGGGATACTCTCACTACACATTAAAGAACTGGTTAGCATTACTTATAAGTATGAAAAGAAGCACAAAGAATTAGATTGATTCTTCCTATTCTCTATGTTATATTTGTTCCTTGGTATAACTTTTACTCATGTTAATTCAAAGTCTAGCAGTTCCATTTTATTCCTTCTAAGCATAGCCTAGAATGTTAGGGGGATTCATTTTCTGCACAACAAATTTTTAGGTTTATATACCAGAGGAACAAAGAGGTAGCAACTAGTAATAACAAAGTTTTTTTTTTTATTTACTTCACAACCTACTCACTCCCTCATTCCTGTTTAACCTGTTCCACATCTTTCCTGCCCATCCCTACTCCCCTTCACCTGAGTGGCTGTGRTAGCACACAGATATATCCCATAGCACATAACCTGGCACATCAATTCTCTGTGATGCTAGGCACCTCCTCACCCACTGATGGCAGACAAAGCAGCCCAGGTAAAAGAACATATTCCATGGATAGGCAACAGATTTTCAGAAAGCTCCCACTCCAATTGTTTGGGAGTGACATGAAACTAGCTGYATATCTGCTACACATGTGCAGGGAGGCCTAGTTGCAACCAGTGTATATGATTTGGTTGATAGTTTAGTCTCCGAGAGCCCCAAGAGTCCAAGGTAGTTGAATCTCTTGTTCTTCCTGTGGAGTTCCTATGCACTTAGGGGCCCACAATCTTCCCATGTATTCTTTCATAAAAGCCCCAAGCCCAATCCACCGTTTTGCTGTGGGTGTCTGAGAAGACAGCCATGCTAGACTCTTTACTCTCGCCTCTCTTACTCTACTCTCTCTCTCTCTCTCTCTCTCTCTCTCTCTCTCTCTCTCTCTCTCTCTTTTCCCCTCTTGCTCTCCTTCTCTTTGCATTCCCTTCCCTCTCTCTCCACATGGCCATGGCTGGCCTCTACTTTTAACTCATCACAACTCTCCACCAACAATAAACACTTTAAAACCATGGACTGCCTCTTCTCATCTGGATCGGCCATGCTGGAGCAATGTACTGTCAATTTCAAATTCACATTTCACTTTAATAGGAGAGATGGAAGAATACAGGACATTTCTCCCGTGTTTCTGCTTATAAAACACTTAAAAAGATTTGCATAACAGCTCAAAATCTCAGCAATTTCATTTATTCTAATTATGCTCAGTCATTGAGTCAGATCATAAGAGTCTAGAATGTGATTATTTCTGCATTCCATCTAAGTGATCTATGTGTTGTTTCCTAGGACTGCAGTGAAAGGTGATTTAAAATATCTCCATGGCTTTCGCAGGAAGTTGATATTCTACACCAGGTGAAGTCTGTATACACCCAATCTCTTATAGAAAAATCTTTTTCTCACAGAAGATTCATGGAGAGTCACTTTAATAGTCCTTCTACCTGTACCAGGTGTAAAATCACAATAGCAACATTCAGAGACTCACAGGTGTTTCTGTGGATTCTATGAATGGGAAAGTGATCTAGTAGCCTTTAGTCCAGGCTGTGTTTGTTGAATTTCCCACCGAAACCTTGTCTGAAATGAACAACTTTTTAGGAGGAAGTTTTGTTTGGTTCATGATTTCAGAGACTATAGCCTGTGGTGAGTTGGCCAATAGGTCTGTGGATAGACTGACACAGAGCATTTTTCTAGAAGTGTTCGGCTGAAGAATAAAGTTACCACATCACTGCCTGAAGGAAAGGAAAGGATGTTGCTCCTTCGCTGCTCTCTCATTAGGGACATGACTCAAATGACCTACATTAAACACAGACCCACTTAATTTTCTACCACTTTCTAACAGTACCCCAGTCAAAATGGTAACTTAATTGGTTACTGTTCTATTATTGTGAGGGGATGTCATGACCAAGGCAATTCTTATAAAAGAAAGCATTTAATTGGGAACTTGATTCCAGATTCAAAAGATTAGTCCATGATCATTATGGCAAGAAGTAGACAGCCATTGCACTGTAGGATTACCTGAGAGTTTTACATCCTGATCCACAGACAGAATGAGGGAAAGGGAGGGAGACAGACAGAAAGAGAGAAAGAGACAGAGACAGACAGACAGAGACAGACAGAGACAGACAGAGAATCAGAGTCAGAAACAGAGACACAGAGAGACACACACAGAGTAGGGGGTTCTAGTCTGGCTTTTGAAAGCTCAAAGCCCTCTTCCAGTGATACACCTTCTCAAACAAGGCCATACCTCCTAATTCTCAAAACACTTTCATTCTCTGGATACTACTCATTCATATATATGTGCCTATGAGGGCCATTCTTTCTCAAACCACCATAATAAAAATTAAAATTGCCCATTACACAGGCTGAGCTTTCAGTCACATTCTCCATACTGAAACACAAGTTTCCACCTGCCCAGTCATGTTCAGGAACAAAGGTACTATTTCACATTATTGCCAAATGATGAAGGATTAGTTTCATGACAAGGACAGGTTCAGGCACAGTCACAGAGAAGGTTTTTGACAAGTCAGTTCCTTAACCCTGGGTCCTAACTTTGTTTATGATAATATGTGGACTCTACAGGAGAATGTTTGGAATTTACTAAGTTGCTAGTCATATTCTTGACAGGTAGCAGGAGCAGCATAAGAACAGAGATAAATGAGACATGATAGTATAAAACACAGATGTAATGTAAGATACTAGCATCATAATAATACATGTGCAATGCACCTCCTCAAGTCTGCTTTCAAATATTTTTCTGAACAACCTGTATTAGACAGATAGATAGTATAAACATGCATCTATCAAAAATCTACTATGTTTAATGTCATTGAAAACCAATGAAGCTTCTTATACATTAGCCCCACAGAAAAGGATATATGCTATTGTTCTTGCTACCATGTCCTTGTTGGGAACCCTCTGTGGACAGTGGAAAAGATGTTCAAATATTACTAATAGTTTTACCTTAGTGCTGGTCTAAGAATTTTTGTTATAGTCTTTAGAAATTTCCTTTTTTTAAAGTTTTCACTTTTTCAGTCATAAACCTGTTATTTTGGAAGGAAGGACTTGAKGATAAAGTAGTCATCTCACCTGTTAAAAGACTTTCCTTTGAAGCATAGAATATAATATAATCTCCAGAAAACACATTAAAAAATGTTGGAGCATATTAGCATGTGCTTATAATCCTAGCACTTGAGAGGAGGATTTCTTTCTTGAGATTCCCAGCAGCCAGGCTAAATTGGCAAGTTCTAAAAGGTCAGGATCCTATGTAAAAAAGTGGAAGGTATGGCACATGAGGATCAACAACCTTGTCTGTCTTCTCGAATCTACATCCATGTGTGCACACAGTGATCACACTTATACATGAACACATGCATAAGAATAGGAGATTAAATATGGGTTAGGGTCTAGAGGGAGTGTGGAAGTACTGCTGACATACTTGATGAGGATGTTCACAGAGGAAGAGAACAGTGGAGTGCTAGAGTTGTCCTTCATGATCATAGACTGCCCATATGAAACTGGATATTTGAGAGAGGGTCTGATTAGAAGACAGGTATAAAAATAGGTATAGATACAGATATGTTTTTATACAAGAACTTTAATGAATACTCAGTGTGAAAATGTATATGGTATGAAGTGACCCAGAGCAATGGCTCCCAGACTTGTGTGAATACTTTGTGGCCAGGTCTTACCTCCTACATATCATTATTCAATGCAAAGAAAAAGGATATCTGGGGGAAAATGACAATGTCCAGAACTGGCAAATAAAAGCAGAAGTCTAAGACAAAGGTCAAGAGATGCCAATTTGAATCAGGCTCTAATTACTCAGCCAAAATTGATATTAGACATAATCAACTGGACGCAAAGCCAAGGGCCAGCTCCGCATTGCAGTGGGAAGTTGAAGAAACCAGTCCCAAGATGCACCTAAGGGAGCTGAGAAAGTGACTCATCTTTTGCTTTTGTCCCTCAGGAAAGAGCACTTGCCCTAAAGAATAACTGACCATATCAGAGTTCTTCATTTTATTCACTTCTCTTATGCAAAAATTTACCTTCAAGGTCCCAGTTAATGAAAAGCTGACTTTGAGTTACAGAATGAGCTTCAACATTTCCCCAGTCAGCCACTGCATCTGTGCTGTCCCTAGACACTGATTCTGGAGAAGAAAAGAGAAAAGGAAGACATGCTCTGAATCATCTGGGCCTTACTCGCAAGAAAGGAAAAAGAC
>BDUI01004596.1:97915-108288 GCA_002335545.1 Apodemus speciosus
TAGGTGGATTGTGTCTTTGGTGTTCCATGATTCTAGGCTAATATCCACTTATCAGTGAGTGCATGCCTTGTGTGTTCTTTTGAGACTGGATTACTTCACTCAGTATGATGCTCTCCAGCTCCATCCATTCCCTTCACAATAATTAAAAATAATATAAAATATCTTAGTGTGACTCTAACCAAGCAAGTGAAATATCTGTATTACAAGAAGTTCAAATACCTGAAGAAAGAAATTGAAGAATAACTCAGAAGATGGAAATATCACCCACACTCATGGATTGACAGGATTAATATTGTAAAATGGCAGTCTTACCAACCACACTCTACAGATTCAAGGCAATCCCCATCAAAATTCCAACTCAATTCTTCATAGAATTAGAAAGAACAATTCTCAAATTTATTTGGAATAACAACAACAAAAAAAACCTAGGAGAGTAAAAAATATCCTCAACAATAAAAGAACTACTGGGATAATCAACATCCCTGACTTCAAGCTATAATACAGAACAATGTTGATAAAAACTGTTAGAGAGACAGGCAAATAGATCAATGGAATAGAATTGAAGACCCAGAAATAAAACCATACACCTATGGTAAATTAATCTTCAATAAAGGAGCTAAAAACATACAGTAGAAAAAAGACACGATTTTCAACAAAAGGTGCTGGTTCAACTGGTGGTCTGCATGTAGAAGAAAGCAAATTAACCAATTATTATCTCCTTGTACAAAGTTCAAGTTCAAGTGGATCAAGGACTTCCACACAAAACCAGATAAGCTGAATCTAATAGAAGAGAAAGTGGGGAAGAGCCTTGACTACTTGGACACAGAGGAAAACTTCCTGAGCAGAACTCCAATGGCTTATGCTTTAAGATCAACAATAGACAAATGGGACCTCATAAAATTTCAAAGATTCTTTAAGGCAAAGGACACTGTCAATTGTGCAAAATGTCAACCCAAAGATTGGGAAAAGATATTTACCAACCTTACATCTGATAGAGGGCTAATATCCAAAATATGCAAAGGAGTTAGACTTCAGAAAACCAAATAACCCTATTAAAAAGTGGAGTGCAGAGCTAAATAGAAAATTCTCAACAGAGGAATCTTGAATGTTTGAGAAGCACTTAAAGTATGTTCARCATCCTTAGTCATCAGAGAAATGAGAATCAAAACGACCCTGAGATTCTGGCTCACACCAATCAGAATGGCTAAGATAAAAAAATAATTGCAAGTGACAGCAGATGTTGGCAAAGATATGGAGAAAGGGGAATACTCCTCCATTGCTGGTGGGACTGCAAGCTGGTAAAAGCACTCTGTAAATCAGTCTGGTGGCTTCTGAGAAAATTGGAGATAGTTCTACCTAGGGACCTAGGTATACCACCCCTGTGCATATTCCCAAAAGATACTCCAACATATAACAAGGACACATGTTCCACTACGTTCATATCAGCTTTATTTGTGATAGCCAGAAGTTAGAAATAGCATAGATGTCCTTCAACAGAAGAATGGATACAGAAAATGTGACACATATACACAATGGAGTACTATGCAATGAATAAAACAATGACTTCATAAAATTCATAGGCAAATGGATGGAACTAGAAAATATCTTGAGAGAGGTAATCCAGACATAAATGAACACTCAAGGTATGTACTCACTAATAAGTGGGTATTAGCACAAAGTTTCACAGTGCCCATGATATAATGTACAGACAAGAAACATTTCTGCCTAAAGGAAGAACAGGCACAAAAAATGGAACTGACACTGAAGGAGATGCCAACCAGGGACTTCCCCACCTAGGGGTTGATTATATGTTCAGATTTAAAACCCAACACTTGGTCAAGAGGCACTTGCTCACTGGAACCTAGGGTGGTTCCTTTGGAGGTCTGGCCAGCATATGACCAATGCAGATGTGGATGCTTGGAGCCACCCATCAGACTAAGCTCAGAGAACCTGGTTGGGGAACTGGTGGAAGGCCTGGAGGAGCAGAGAGGGACTCCAAAAGCATTGGAAAAACAATATAAGTTTGCCTGACCACCAAGTCCTCCCAGAGCCTAGACCACAAACTAAGGAATCTGTGGAGGGAACCATGGCTCTAGATACATATGTAGCAGAGGATGCCCTTGCCTGACAGCAAAGGGAGGGGAGGCCCATGGTGCTGGGGAGGTTTGATGCCCTGGTGTAGGGGCATGCTGGAGCTGTGTGAGAGGAGAGTGTGGGTGGGTGGGGGAGCACTCTCATACAGGCAAAGGGGAGGAGGGAGGGTGGATGCGGCATGGGGGATTAGTGGAGTGGTAACTGGGAAGTGTTATATCATTTGAGGGTTTATAGTATTGAGGATTTATAGAATGATCTATGGTTTATAGAATTTATGTAAATGAATGGAATGATTAATTTAAAAAGAAAGAAGGCAAAAAAACGTTAGTACTACATTCTCATAGCAACTTGAAATATTAGAAGGAGAGTATGTGAGTCCATGGAATTGCTGAGATATGGAAACACAGACTAGAGAATAAAAATGGCGTCCATGCATATAAATAGTGCTTTGCTTTCCTAACTACATGAACTCCTAGCTACTCAGAGATAACAATTTCTAAAGAGAAATTAGAGAGTTATCATTTTCCTTAGATAAATTTTAAAACTTTKTAAGAAATTATTTTAACCTTACTAGTCTGTCACATTCCTGATCTTACTTGAAAATAATTACTAAAGACTGCTGCCTGTTGTACTAGAAAACCCACGAGAGCTATCCCAGCTACCTGTGAAGAACAGGCTGCATAAAAACCTATGAAAAAACATGCTTTTTGCTTTGTGTTTAGTTTCTGTTTTAAGGAAGCTGGGGTTGGGGCTAATGATCTAGGGTTTATGGAATTTATGTAAATTTAAGAATTTTTAACAAGATTATTAGCAATGGCCAAAGCCTTGAGGATGCAGTTTTAGTAAATAAAAGAGTGGGTTCAGGCACCCTGATTTGGAGAAGAAAAAAGAATGAGAAGGATTAACAAGTAAAAAGAAAATGAGAATAATGGAGAACAAGAATCCTCAGGCAAAGAGAGAACACTTAAACTTACAGCTTGCATCCACTACTGTCTCTGAATCATTATTCAATCAGTACCAAACCATTTCCCACTATTTCTGGACACTACTAACACTGAGCATAGACCTCAGCAGATATTTATGTCTATTAAGGGGAGTACAGAAAGGGAGATTCCTATCTTGAATTTGTTCATTTATTTGCCAAAGAACATCCTATTGCGAATTATACTCAGAAGAGTCAGTATTTCTTTGCCAAATGTGAGCTCATAGATGATTGTTCAACATTTGATTACTCTCCAAATGGAGAACTTTCTATTTCACAAAGAACTCTACTCCAAAGTGCAATATTAATTTTAAGAAAAGGATAGCATAAAGCAGATATTTGCCAAGAAAACATGTATTGACGATGCTTATATATTTCAAAATATGTTAATTCCCTTTTCATGAACATTGATCCTCTATTCATTAGAAAGATGTGACTAGGTGAATTTAGTGCCCATGAGTTCTCTCTACTACGATATAAAATGTCTTAAGAGTTGGGATATGRGAGTAAACATGTTTTAATTATTTCGGCCCAGGAGTTACTAAATTAGTCAATGAAAAATCTCCCTTATGCGTTTATCCATGTATTCCTCTTATATTCCCTCAGTGCCCAGACTCCAGCATGGGATCTACTCAGAATTTCTGCAGAAAGCTCTTTTAGCCATGTTGTTCATTTTCTATTAAAGGAAAAAAAATACCATTTGCATTCTTTCTGTACACTGTGTATTGAACAAAAGCACATATTTCTTGGCAGAGACAAAATGAATTCCTGAAATTTCAGCTTAGCATTACAGCAAGAAGAGGTAAAGCAGAGCAGTCTTTATGAAGGTGACCAGGAAGCAGAAGAAAAGCCTGTAGGATTCTAGCTCTCAGCCCAACTTATTCCTCCCAGTGCTTCAGCATGGGGGATGGTGCCACATATCAGACAAAGTCTGTCATTAGATATTGAGCTCTGGAAATGGCCACAGAGCTACTCTCATGGGTGTCTTGTTGTAATCTTCCAGACAATTATCAATTAACAAAGTCCACAATCAAGATTTACTACCAGACAGAGCCTCTGCAGATCTGAAATGCTTTATCTTATATCCTCAGAATGTGTTGTTCTGAGGAAAGTCTCCAGAGTTGGGATCAGAAGAGTCTATCACAAAAACACAGATACAACCATGCCTTTAACCCCAGAGAAACAGACAGTCCCAACTTGTGCCATTTTACCATGGATCTTCAATTTCAACAATAACATCAGCTTTAAACACTGACAATCTTACACTATTATATGTAAGTGAAGCAAAGAGCCATGGTGTTGACCTTACTTGGACCTAGTACTAGAAGTGTCTGCATCTCTACCTACAGTGGGACTCTAAGAAAATTGTTAATCTCTCATACTATGGATTCTTACATCTCTACAATGCAGTGAAATCCATTACACAGAATCATGTGCAGTAATCACAGGAATAGATGTCCTACATGCAGAACTTCCCACTCGGTATAGCAGTTGTATTTTTTATTGCTTAGGCACATGAGGATGTTCTGTATGTAAGACATTCTGAACAAAATGAACATGTAACTCTCAGATTATAAATTATGAGAATTCCCTGAATAAAGCATCTGTCTAGAGGTAGATAAGAAGGAGTGAGGAGCAGAGCCTGGGAGAGAGTAAGACAGGTTCTAAAGAAAAAGATGCTAGGTCTGAGAATCAAAGGACTATTACACTTTAGTCAAGCAACACATTGGAAGAAGAGAGTTCCTAACAAATAAAACAATGTATAAAACAGACTCTAATGATTGCACAACTGGTGCTTAAAAAAAAGATTAAAGAAAAAAACAGCATATGGCATCACAGGCACTGAGCACAACAGGCCCTTGAGAATTAGATAATTTCTCTTCATAATAAGAATAATGGAAACTTTCTACAGAGTGGATTCTGAAAATGATAGCAGTTGGGAGTGAGGAGTGGTTAAGTTGTGTTCATGGCATATTCATTGTCAGCAATGGTGCAGATGTATATAAGAGAGCACAGGGCTGCCTGCTCTAAGGTGGCAGTGGGAAATAACAATTGACATGACAGAGTTAAGATAGAGGAAAAAATTTTTCAGGTATAGAATTGGGTGGATGGGTCAGTGTGAGATAAAGGTGCACTGTGGCCAGTCCAGTCCTCATGTCAGGAAGACTGGTTAGCTGAGTTTGCTTACAGTGCCTGCTTACTATGTTCTTAACACAGCTGAGGGACAGGCTTCAGAGGCTCCATACTGAAGGCTAAGAAGTAAGAAGCAGAGATGCAATACAGACCATATCTATTGCTGACCTTCCATAGTCCTCACTGTAGGAAGTAGCTAGGCTGATTTTTTTTAACCACCTATCCTTTCATTTTATCCCTTTATGTTCAAAAGACGTTTTCTTTCACATGGTGACCTATTCCCAAAGATCATAATTTTCTAATGAAAAGAAGCTTAATAGCCCTGGAATATCCTAAGGACACATATTCCATCATTGATCCAAACTATGAATGGGATTTGGTGCAGAGTTTAGGGTGTGAACACGAATGGGATATTGGGGGCCTCCATCCCTCATATATGCCTATTCCACATTTCAAGCCTTGACTCTTTGCTTTCTCCTTTAGGTAACTGTGGTCCTGACCAATTTGATTGCTCTGAATAGGGACCCCAAAGAGTAGACCACTCCAGATGTATTTAATCCAGAGCACTTTTTGGAGAATGATCATTTTAAGAAAAGAGAATTTTTTTGCCATTCTCAGTGGGTGAGTAGTAATGAGAGACAGGTCTGATTCTACCTCATCCCTCCCATTCTCTTTTCCCTTGAGATCTCTGCTCTGATTTGACAATCTCCATATAGCTCCACCAAGTACAACCAAGGTCTTGTGTGATCCATTGTTTCTTTCTGTGGTCAGCAAGCCACTAAGCTTATGCCTGGAGTGACAATGAACAATTATTAGAAGTGTTTACTGAAGAACATGGTCACCCATGGTTGCCAGAAACCAAGAAAATGATGCTTCAAGTTTGTATATATCCCTTTAGGGACATGACTCAAATAGCCTACTTTAGGTACATAGCCACTAAATTTTCTATCACTTCCCAATAGTGTCACAGTCAAGATGGTACCTGAATTGGTTACTATTTTATTGGTGAAAGAAGATCCCATGACCAAAGTAAGTCTTAAAAGGAAGCATTTAATTGGAAGCTTGCTTCCAGATCTGTAGGATCAGTCCATGATCCTTATCGCAAGAGGCAGACAGGTGGCATGGCACTGGAGTAATAGCTGAGCATTTGACCTCTGGATCCACAGGCAGACACACACACACACACACACACACACACACACAGAGAGAGAGAGAGAGAGAGAGAGAGAGAGAGAGAGAGAGAGAGAGAGAGAGAGAAAGAGAGAGAGATGTAGAGAGGGAAATGAAGGGGAGAGAGAATGAGGGATAGGGAAAGGGAGAGAAAGAGAGAAAGGGAGAAGTAGAAAGAGAGGCAGGGCTCTGGTCTGGCCTTTGAAACCTTAAAGCACACTTTTAGTGACACATCTCCAACACTGCCATACCTTCTAATTCTTCTCAGGACAATTTTATACCCTGTTTACTAGTCATTCAAATATGTGAGCAGATGGGGGCTCTTCTCACTCAAACCTCCATGGTAAATTCAAGACTACACATTACACAGGTCAGGCTTTTAATCACATGCTCCATACTGAAACACAAGTTCCCAGCCATGCTCAGAAACAAGAATATTTTACATTGTTGCCAATGAAACTTAGCTTCATACAAGGAGAGACTTTGTCACAGTCACAGAGGTGGAAGCCCACAGGTCCTGTCACAAATCCTGGGTCCTAACTTAGATATGATGACATATGTATTCTTCCAGGAGAATTTTGGGAATTTGATGATATTCATTAATGGTAACAGAAGAAACATGGATAGAACACAGATAAATGAAATATAGTATCAAAACATACAGATGTAACAAGATACTGGCATCATAGTCATAAATTTACTATTAACCTCTTCTGGTTTGTCATCATGCTATTTCCTCAAGAACCTGTATTAGGCAGATAATAAAGCATACATCTATCAGAAAATGCTGGAATGTTTAATTCCATTGAAATCAATGCAGCTTCTTATATATTAATCTACAAAGAAGGACACATGCTAGCTTTCCTGCTACCATTTCTTCATTGGGAACCCCATGAGGACAATGGAAAAGATGTACAAGTATTACCTAATACCAGTCTAAGTATGTTTGTTATAGTATTTATAAATGTCCTTGTTTTTTAACTTTTCCACTGTTTTTCAGTCAAAATGGATTAGTTTAGATGAAAGGGAGCACTTGAAGGAAAAGTAGATATCTCACTTGTTAAAGAACTTGCCTTGGAAGCATAGAACTTAATATGACCTCTACAGCTCACATTAAAAAAGTGGAGCATAGTAGCATGTGCTTATATTCCTAGAACTTAAAGACTTATCTCTTGGGTGTCAGTGGCTAGGCTGACTTGGAAGGTTCCAAACAGTTAGGACTCTACTGTAACAAGGGAGAAGGTATGGCATTTGAGTATCAACAGCTTTGTCTCTCCCGGGGATTCCACATTCACTTGAACACATGTGTATACTTGATGAGCACACATATATCCAAAAACACATCCTTACAAGGAGGGTTTTAAATATGGGACTGAGAATGAATGGAGTGCTGCAGTGCTGTTTGGTTAGTTGAAAAGGATGTCTCTTGAGGAAGAGAACAGTGGGGTACTAGATCATGAGTGACTACCCACACAAACCCAGATATTGAACAGAGTGACTGATGAAAAGACAAGTATATATATGTGTGTGTGTGTGTGTGTGTGTGTGTGTGTATTTGTGTGTATACATAAATACAAACATTTATACAAACACCATAATATGAATATACAGTATGCACATGTGTATGTTATGAGGTGATCTGGTACAATGGCTCCCAGAATTATGAGAATGCTTCATCTTCAGGATTAACCTTCTACAGATCATTATTCGATGCAAAGCACCAGGATACATGGGGGAAATGACAATTTTCTGAGCTGGCAAATGAAAAAAATGTTTGATACATTCCAAAGGTCAGAAAATATCAATAAGACTCAGATACTAATGGCTAAATCAAGATTTTAGACATATCAACTGGACACAAAGCCAAGAGGTCTGGTCAGGATTTGCAGTAGGAAGGTGCGGAAACCAGTCCCAAGACACACCAAACTCACCTGAGAAAATGACTCATCTTTCTTTATTGTTCCACAGGAAAGAGAGGTTGCCCTGGAGAACAACTGGCAAGATCTTAACTGTTCATTTTCTTCACTGCACTTATGCAAAAATTTACCTTCAGGGCCACAATCAATGAGAAGCTGAGTCTGAAATTCAGAATGGGTGTTATCCTTTCCCCAATCAACTATCACATCTGTGCTGTCCCTAGGCAATGATGCTAGAAAAAGCAAAGGAAAAAGAAGAGGAAGTCCTTGTGTATGCACTGAAGTTTTTGGGCCTTGCTCACATGAGAGGGGAAAGATGTCACAGAATGAAGGTGATTCAAGAAATATTGAAGAAATTGGGCTAAGAAACTGAATTAAATTTCTGGATTCTTAGACCCTTAATTGGGCAGTGTGAAAATCTTTTATGAGCTCAGTGGCATACCTTTTCATTTAAAAGTTTCAAAGACAGTGCTTTTCCCTTATAAAGTAAATGCATTAAATTGAATTTAAAAATAAAATTTAAAACTAAGTTGTAATTATTTATTTAAACATGCTAAGTTTGTCATGAGTCACATCTCAAGTAGTGTACCGTCACTGTGCCTAATTCTTACTTTGATACAATTGCATTTGCTTCTAGTCCAGAGAAACCTAAAGTGGTGCAAAGAGGGAATATAAGAATCAGAACTGAGTTTCTGATTGCATCCACAGAAAATAGACTGTGAATCCTCTCCCATATGGCAGAACTTTCATTAGCTTATGTAGTTCTATTTTCATGTAGTCCAAAACTAGCAGAGTACAGATATTTTCCTACTTACAGGTAGTCAAAGCAAGTAGAATAAAACCAGTTTCCTTTTTATTTTAATTTTATTGATTCTTTGTGAATTTCATATTAAGTGCCCCAATTCCATGCATCTCCCCTTTAACCTGTACACAACCCCCAGCCTTCCATCCTCCCCAACAACAGAGTAAAAAATCTCCTTGTAAAAGCCATAGTGTGGATCTTGCCTCAGGTCAGAGAGGCGGGCAGTCTCTGATCCGACTCGCAGGGCTACCAACTCACTGGGGAGTCTGTGCCCGGATTACAGCAGAGGCAGCCACCTTGCCTCGGAGCACTACAGACATCTAGCAGCCGGGGCCAGGTACATACGTGGACAGAGTTCAAGTCTAACACTGACTACCGTGTCAGGCTCTTGCCTGCACCCAGAGCCAGAAGAGCTCAGCAGCCTGCAGTAGAGGCTACCATCTTGCCTAGGGGCACTGCACCTACTACCCTGTCAGGTTCTTGCCTACACCAAGAGCCAGATCAGATCGGCAGGTTGTCTCTGAGCTGACCCACTTGGCCATCAACTCGCTCCAGGGTCTGTACGGGTTGTGCCTGGATTACAGCAGAAGCAGCCACCTTGCCTCAGGGCACCACAGACAGCTAACAAGACAGAGCCCTGTGGACTGAGAGCACCACCATCTAGGCTCCAGCAGTCCAACCAAGGAAGCTCCATTCCTGCAGGGAATCCCGTGGTTAGACAGAGCCCCGAGACCTTCCACCATCTTGTAGCTGGTGGCCTGATCAGGTCAGCACAGAACACCAACAGAGGAGACCAGGTCACCATAAGGATCCAACAGATGAACCCAGATCTGTGGGAAAAAAGATCTGATTCTTAAGAGCAGGCATCTAGGCAGGCCAGGAGGTGACGGCTGGAGCAAGTCCAGCAGCAAACAGGGAGGAGACTTGGGCMCAGCCCAGCAGAGCTGAGGAGGTAATCTGAGCCCAGTAGTGGAAACCATCCAGTATCCACCTCGGGAGTACAGTCACCCTCTGTGAGAGCAGCACCAAATGCCAGGCTCACAAGAGCTTCAAAACCAACCAGTAACAACCACACCAACTAACTGCAGAGATAAACAGATGGCAAAAGGCAAACATAGGAACGTTACTAACAGAAATCAAGGCAATATGGCAGCATCTGAACATAAAACTCTAACCACAGCAAGTCCTGGATAACCCAACACACCAGAAAACAAGATTTGGACTTAAAAGCACKGGTCATGATGCTGCTAGAGGAACACAAAAAAGACATAAACAA
>BDUI01004597.1:24195-43160 GCA_002335545.1 Apodemus speciosus
TCTCAAAGAAAAAAAAAAGCGATTCCTCGAATTTCCTACGCCTTCCCAGCTCCCCTGGGCCTCCCCTCCCCCGCCCCGAGGCGCGGGCTCCGCGGGCGGCGCGCTCCCGGGTTGTTTACCCGCCCCGCCGACCGCCCGGGTTTGTTCCTGCTCCCAGAGCCCGTCTCTATAATTAAACTCTTTTTTCTAATTGTCGGGTTGCAACGTCATTTAGGGGACTTTCCAGGGAGGTGGGGGGAGGGAGCGCTCCTTAACCCTTCGCTAACCCGGCGTCGGGGACACGCGGCCCGCGCGGAGGCCGCAGACCCGCAGGTGGGCGGCAGGTACCCGGCCAGCCCCAGCCAAGCCGCGAGGCTCAAGGGACTCGAGCCGAGGCCTCCSGAGCGCCGGGCCGCACAGGCCGCCGCCTCCACCTGCGCCGCCGCTTCCGCCCGGGGGGCGCCGCTCTGTCGCCGACTTCCGGTTCGCGCGTCCCGGGGCCGCACAGGTATTGGGGTGGGGGCGGGGCCGCGAGGTTTTGAGCGCCGGCAAAGTGAAAGTCCTCGGGCAGCCCGGCGACGCAGACGCTGTGTGCGTCCGCCGAACCAGAGCCGAACCAGTCGACCTTGCCGAGGGGGAGCTTACGGCGCGGGGTCGCCCGCCCCCGGACGGCGGAACCGGTCACCGGCGCCAGGCGACGGCTCTGAGCGCCTAGAGGGCTTGAGTTTCCTGCTAGGCTCCTGGTCATTTGCGAAATCTCCCAAAGGCTTCGGATTGAAATCTGACCCTTCCCGGGTCCTTCGCTACCTGAGCCCTGGGGGTGGCCTCGATTTCCCTAGGTTAAAGGTAAAGAGAATTGGCCGAGTGAAGCCCTGAAGCTACCTGGGTTCCCTGTCAGGATTGTGGACCCCAGGCACAGTGACTCAGACCCTCTAAAGGATGAACCCAGRGCACTGGCGTTGAGCAGTTCGGGATTCAAGTATTGGTTCTTCTAGCTGTGATTTGTTTTTATTATTGACACAATATGTTGCCTAGGCTGGCCTCAAATTTGTGTATTCAAGTGAGCTCTGGGATGAGCAAGGTGGGTTAGAATGTGGCACAGGAACCTGTTGTGTAATTTTTCAGAATGTTCTGATTATTGCCACAAGTGTTTCTGCAAACAGACGCGTGGGGTTGGGTGGGGGTGGGGGGGTCTCGGAATAGAGGTATGAACTAGTCTCCTGTGTGTCCAAGTCCTAACCCCTCAGAACACTTAGTATCATTCAGCTGTCAAGGTCCCCCAGAACCAGGCAGTGCCCCCTAGGACCAGGCAATCTAGATCCTACTATAAATGAAGCATTGCCTGAGGTCTGAGTCCTTAAGAGGTGAAGATGCGAGGCTGTCTCCTAGACTGGGAGTCCAACCCTGGTTCAGAAGAGAGACAATATCCTGCTGGGTCCTTAAGTGGGGTATTTAAACCTCCATTCTTAGGTTAATTGCTTCAGGTCCCTGAARAKATGTTGCAAACTCTTCCCTAGGTGCCTGGGGAGAACAACCCCTCCTCTGCTTAATGCCCAGCCCTTGACTTTCCATATTACTTCCACACCCCCAGGGCATTCTTTTGTGCTCTTATTTAAAGGAAATTAAGTCATCTTCCTCCTACCCCTGGGCCTTTGCACATGCAAATCCTGTCTGAACTCATAGACCCAAGGGTTTTGTTGTTGTTGTTGTTGTTGTTGTTGTTGTTGTTTTTGTTTTTTTTTTTAAAGACCTGGTCTCTCCTCCTTCTAGCTCTGGTAGTTTTGGAACTTACTGTATAAACCGGGCGGCCTCAAATTCACAGAGACACTCCTGCCTCTGCCTCCCAAGTGCTGAGATTAAAAGCCTGTACTGCCACGCCTGGCTAATTTTTTTTCTTTTCACTTTTGAGACAGTTTTATGTAGCCCAGACTGGCCTTAAACTCAATTGATAGCTATGGATGACCTTTTAACTCCAAACCAGGTGCCAGGATTATGCCCAAGAAAGTTTGTAATCTTTATTTTGAACCCAGCTCAAACATAACATCACTTCCAATGGAAAACATTCTTGGTAACACACCTACCTCACCAACAGAATGTCTCCTCTCGTGCATGTGTTCATGGAATGTTTGTTCCTTAAGTGGTTTTAGTTTGATAGTTCATGGTCCTTATAACTGTTTTAATTGTTTTTTGTTTTTTGTTTTTTGCTGTTTTACTTTGTATTATGAATATTAAGAACAGATTCACTGAAGAATCACCACAGTCAGATAGTTCTATCATCCACAGCAATTCCATGAACCCTCAAAAATCTATCTAGTAGTATCCCTTTGTGGTCACACCCTGCTCCATCCTTAATCCCTGGCAACCACTGGTATGTTCTCAATCGCAATAATACTGGCTTTTCTAGAATGCCATAAAAATAAAGCAAAACAATATATATTTCACAGAATGATGCCTTTAAAATTTATCCATGCTGCATATATTGATAGGTCATTCCCTGCAATTGACAAATAGCTTCCTGATGCATACGTATATAATAGTTTGCCTACCATGAACCTATGGGACATTTGCACTGGAAATAGAGCTGCAATATATGTTCACACACACATTTGTGTGAGARAGTAGCTCTTACATCCCTAGAGTAAATAGAGATTTACAGGACCATTTGGTAGTTGTACATTAAATTAAAATTTAAACTACCAAGCCTTTTGTTTTGTTTTTGAGACAGAGYCTCCACAAAACCCTGGCTATCCTGGAACTGGCAGACATCCACCTGCCTCAGCATCCCAGGTATAGGGATTAAAGGCATGCACTACCACACACAGCTCTATCAAGCCATTGTACAAAGTAGATTTTACAGTTTTGCATCTCTAGCAGGTGTATGTATGAGTTTCCAGTTGCTTTACAGCCTCAGTATGTAAGTTGCCATTTTTACTTTARTCATTATACTAGGTATACAGTGATATCCCATCATACACCTGGTTTGGATTAGATGGAAAAAAGGTCTCAATATAACCCAGACTGGTCTAGAATTCACTAAAGCAACTCCAGTTGGCCTTAGACTCAAGACATGTTTCCTGCCTCAGCTTCCCCAGTGTTAGGATTCCAGGTTTGAGCCTCTATTCTCGCCTTTCTCATTACAGCGTAATTCACATTTCTTCTATAGCAACGGTCCGTCCGTTTAGACCTGTGCAGTCTCTATTCAAGTCTAGCATATTTTTAACTGGGTCATTATTGTCTATCAAGACTTACGGTGTTTTTTCTTAATATATTCTAGATACAGTTCCTTAGACATGTGATTTGCAAAAATTTCTCAAGCCTGCCCCTTCCTTTTTCATCCTCTTAACAACGTGTCTTTCACTGGGGGGTTGACAGTTTTTAACTTGAGTGAAGTCTGGTTTTTCAGTTTTATCTCTATGGATCATTCTTTTGGTGTCACGGCTGAGTACTCTCTAACCCAAGGCATTAAGGTCTTGTTTTTACCAGACCTGGGTGACACAGTTCTGTAGTCCAGCTAACGTAGAGGCTAAGCATGGAGGAGCAAAAGCTCAAGGCCTGCCTGGGGAACTCAGCGAGACCCTGTCTCAAACTGTGAAAACTAAAGGGCTGGGAACAGGCGGCATGGGGCGTGGTAGAGGGCACTCCTGGCACAGCTGTGAGCGGTTCGAGCCTCGGTTCTGTGGAAGTCCGCTTTCTTCCAAAAGTTGTACATTTTAAAATTATGTAATTAACAAATATTTATAGATGTTGTTATTGCTGTTTTGAATATCTGATAAATATATAATATCCAAGTCTCCTGTGAACTTAGATGTACAACTTGCAGGACTGTCAGACTGCGAGCCCTGTTTGTGTCTTTATTAGGGTTTCTATCGCCGTGAAGGGACACTTTGACCACAGCGGCTCTTTTAAAGGAAAACATTTAGTTGGGGCTAGCTTGCGGTTCCAGAGCTTTAGTTCATTATATTCAGGCAGGAAGCATGGCAGCATGCAGGCGGACAACAGCGTTGGAGAAGGGGCTGAGAGTTCTGCATCAGGATCACGGGGAACCGTGAGAGAACTGACCTGAGCCTCTCACACCTCAAGGCCCGCCACCGCAGTGACACTCTTCCTCCCGCACCGCCTTACCGGCTAATAGTGCCACTCCCTGTGATGGACTAAGGGCTGTCCCTATCCAAACCACCACAGTCAGCTTTCTTCTTGATTTATTCTTTCCCTGTTGTTTGACCCAGAGCCTCGTGTGTCTTTAGCTACTGAGAAATCTTTTTCTGTCATTTACCTTCAATCTATTTGTGTCTTTGAATCTAAAGTGAGTCCCTTAAAGTGACATGCAGCTGAATTAACAGTTTCTCTTACCCATTTTGCTGACCTGTCTTCTGACTGGAGAGTTTACTCCTTGTATCTAAATACCAGTAGTAAAGGAGCAGCTTTATTCTGCTACCTTAGTGTTTTCTCATCCCTTCCATCTTTGCTTCTTGTGCTGGGCTGGATCCTGGGGATGCGTGCATACTGGGCCGCTGTACACGGAGCCCCATCCGCAGTCCTCACTGCATTCTCTAGATGCCTGGGACTACCATCCTTCACATCCTGCATTACTAGTTAAGCCCCTTGTCTGTAAGAGACGCCTTCGAAGATCCCAGTGTTGGGTAGGCAGAGTCCTGCCGCGTGCTTTCCAGCGCCCTCTTCTGGCCTCTGTAAGCACTTCACACACTTGGTGCACAGGCCAACCGACCACACACATAAAATCAGCCCCCTCCAAAAAAAGAGACTCATGTTGAAGTTCCTTTTTATGTTTTGTTTTGCCTAATATTGTCCAATCCTAGCACTATTGAAAAGACTTCAGTTCCTCCCGAGTAATTGTCTTCATCTCTCTCCTTAGGTCAGACAATTCACTTGTATCATCAATTCCAACCACTGGCAATTATAGTAGCTTTATAGTAAGTCTTAAAATCAAAGACTATTTTTCCTCCTAACATTTTCTTACTTTTTTGAATGATTTTACCTATTCTTATTCCTTTGCCTTCTCATATAGATTTCAGAAACATTTTGTCTATTGCTGCAAGAAAGTCCTACTGGGAAATCAGGGATGGAGTGTCTGCATTCTGACTTAATTACTTTTCTGTTGCTGTGATTTAAGAAAACAAAAACAAAAAAATATTTTAAAAAAATGACCAAAAAGCAACTTCCAAAAAACAAAAGTTTATTTTGGCTTATGGTTACAGAAAGAGAGTCCATGATGGTGGGGGAGGCACGGTGGCAGGCAGCTGGAGCATGAAACTGGCTGGTCACATTTCCTCCCACATGAAGCTGGGACAGTGAACTGAAAGGGGGTGAGGCTGCAGACTCTCAAAGCTCACCCCCAGCAGCATACTTTCTCTAGCAAAGCACTGCAGCCTAAGAGCCCCACAGGCCCCCAAACAGCACCACTAGCCCGAGGCCAAGCGCTTATATGTGATCTATGAGGGACATTCCTCATTCAAACCACAGCATTTTCAACACACAGGGTCCTGGTTAACCCCCAGAATAACACAAATTAAAAATAGAATAATTTCTAAGTTTTTCTAGCCATAAACATGGCATAATGTGGCAAGTGTATTTATTTAGGTCTTTTTATTGATGGGAGGGAGGCAGAGTAGGAAGCCGGGGATTGAACCCAGCAAGGCAAACATACGTGCTACTGCGAGCTATACCTCACACACACTTGATTTATTTCATTAGTGCTTTTAGGATGGGCTGCTTGGGGTTTTCTTGAGACGGTGTCTTTCTTTCTCCGTAGGCCAGCCTGGCCTGGAACTCAAAGCGATGCTCCTCCAACACTTTCTGAGCTCTAGGATTGCAACCCTGTATCCCATGACAGCACTTCTGGTATATAGATGCTATTGGGTTTTCTGGGGCTTTGTACCTAATATTTCCCATTTTTTGAACTCTTGTAAGTAAATCTTTGTTTCTAGCCATTTGTTACTAATTTATAGAAATATAGTTGTTTTTTGTTTGGTTGGTTTTGGTTTTTTTTTTTTCTTTTTTCCTATGAGCTTATAAAAATCACTTCATTTATATGAGGAGCTCTCTGGTATATTTCTTGTAAGATTTTGATTTTTTTCTATAGACAACTGCATTGTCTGCAAACAGCGACAGCGTCCTTTCCAGTGCATCTGGGCTGGTGCATGGTGTGAGGAGGCCTCATCGTGTTCCTTCCTAGGGAGGGGACTTCCATCTTCCCACATTAGGGATGATGTTCCTTGCTAGTTGTCTTTGGTCACTTCAGATTTAACCAGCTCTCAACTCAGTCCCTGATGCCCAGCATAGTGCCCAGCACAGAGTAGGCCCTTTGTAAGTACTCACTAGGAAAAAGTGAAGATCCAGTTATGGCCTGCTTTGTTGACTTATCCAGCTTACTTTCCTACCCAACAGACAAAAGGGGACTTGGATGAATATGCTCAGACAATCACAAAAAATAATCTGGCAATAAATACCCAGCAGATCCACCGAGGCACTGGCCCCACGACATCCACTATTTTAAGCTGCAGAGCATTTATGGACCAGCTTTCTAGCAAGCTTTTACAGTGTCAAGGCATTTATCTGTGAGAAATAGGTGACTGCAGTAAAATAATTATTTTAAACCGAAAGCATTCCAGTCCCAACAGAATTCAAACAAAAAGCTCTCAGCTTTGAAGATGAAGCACTTTCTGGGTGAACAATCCCACTGCTCTGACAGCCTGGGCCCTCAGCTGGGTGCGGGAGTTTCACTAAATTTATTTCAGCCACTTATAGAAACAGAAAGGGGAAAGCGGGTGGCCGTGTGCACAGCAACCCTGGCTCTGGTGTATTAATATCTGCCAGGTCCAACTTTTATTTGAGTTTTGTTTTACTTTGGGGGTGCTGAAGAGGCAGACAGAAAACTCTTGCAGCTTCTGAGCTGTAGTTTCCCACCCCTCTCTCTAAACATTCCTCTTGGTTAGGCCAATGCCAGCCCGCAGCCCCTGGCTCCACCTCATGGTGCCTGGGGTGGTTAAACTGTACCCCGARTCCCCAGCAATGTGGTCACACCTGGCACCTTTGGCATCAGCTTTTCTCCCATTCCCAAGGGGGCAGGGGAGAAAGATTAAGTTATGTGTTCCTTTTCAGGCACCAGGTCTCCATGCCAGCTTTTGTCCCTGGTCCCCACGCAGTCACTGGACTTAAGTCTAAAGGTTGATCCATACGAAAGGCCCTTTCACCCTAGCTACGACCTCAGCTTCCCCAAAGTATTTGGAGCCACATTCTCCATAGTCCATGATAACTTACCAGTCTCTGCTACCACAACCAGAAAAAAGAATTTTAAATGAAACCACCATGTTGATTTTCTAAAACCTGGTTTGCACTGTTTGAGAGGGGCTTTGGAATACATGCTCATTACCTCTGACAGAGGGGGAAACTGAGGTGAGAAGGGGAGGAGAGGAGGCAGCAGATGACCTATGCCCAAGATGGATGGGGAAGATCAACATTCAGTCTATGGCTGACTCTCAGAAGCCCCAACTGAACCAGAAAAGGCTGGAGCTTGCCTTCTGTGGCTGCCAACACCCAAGGCTGAAAGAGGAACCGCTCATGCACGGGGAAGCTCTGAACCTGCCACCCTCGAGGCTCGAACAAGCTCATGAGAATGCGGGGAAGCACCCTGCGGTGGGTCTGCCTGTCAGAACCCAAATGCCAGCCTGGTGCACTAGCAAACTCATGCTCCCTGGGTTACCAAGGAAAATGGGGAAGGAGCCCGCTACTCCTCTCCCTGCTAGGAACCAGTAGGAGGTAGGATGATCTATGCAAAAAGTGTAGGAGGTGCCCATTGTAGGGATTTGCCAGCATGTTCTTGTCCCGATCTCAGGGTGGTCTTCAGGGCAGATGGAGACCATCCCATAGCCTAGTAAGTTGTGAAGTGCTCAAAAGTAAACGAAGCTACTATTCTGTTCTGGTGGCAGACAGTTGGCTCTGTTACTGTCTAGAAGGCTGGGATGCCACAGATCCCAACCCTAAGAGCCCCAAGCAGGAATGTCTCAAGCCAGACCAGGGATCCACAGCTCTTGGCAAACTGCCCATGGACAGCTGGGGTGGAGGGGGTGGGGTAGGCTGACTAGAGAAGCTAGCCAACAGGGAGAGTGGCTAAGCCTCATTCACAGCCCTGTGACCTCTTCAATGTTGCTTCTGCCAACTGCACTCTCTACCCTGGAGGAACCATGGGCCCCCACACCAGGGCCTGTCCTTGTCTGACCAAAAGCAACCAGATCTGCTGCAGCTGCTAGGTGAGAGAGCAAGCACTCACAGGGACCAGAGAAGCAGCTGGAGAAAAATTCCTGGGGTGTAAATATTTATACAACATGGTGCGTGGGAAGAGGCGAGTCGGGGAGGTGGTAGGAGGCGAAGGCGCAGACAGATGCACAGACAGATGCACAGAGCCTGAACTTGGGCTCGGGCAAGGAGGCTGGGGACTGCTGGGAGTCTGCATTAGAGGCTGAGTCCTGGCCTCCCGTCCTCCTACCCTAGTGAGGGGCACAGCTCAGAAGCTCATCACATATGTCCCAGTCATCCCCACTGTTGAATCTGTACTGCGTACATTTGATATGGATACTGGCAGGTGCAGATACAGAAGAGGAGGGTCTGCCTTGAATCGGATAGAAAATAAGTATACCGAGCCTGAGAGTAAAGGCCTGGGAACTCGAGGCTTATGCAAGCCAAGATACCTTTCAAGTCTTTCTATGAACAATATATTCTAGAGCGACAGACAGAGAATAGTGTGAATAGGTGGCCTGATAATAATGACGGGACAGGTTCTGGAAGGGGATGAAGTATGCCTTAAATGACACTCTTCAGGGAAGCGTGTGGCCACCATTACACAGAACCAAGGAAGACGAGGCCATCGGAGGTGCTCTGCTCTTGGGCGCCTTCACCCCGGTGCAGCTCAGCTCCAGGTGTGCCTAGGTAGAGCCCTGAGCCAGGCATCCTGCTGTGCTTTCTGCAGACTTAGTCACGGCCCCACAGCGTTGGCGCTCCAGGATGGGAAGCGAGCCTGATCTGGTGGGACAGCCAGATGGACTCCAGTCAATTTGCCTTGGACAGCTGGGGAGCAGGGCTCAGGCCACTCCCCTGTCACTCCAGACGAGGAGGGGTGCGGTTGCAACTTCTAGGATTTCTGCTACCACACCCACCAAGAAGTGCCACCTGCCCCATCAGTGCCCAGGCTGACCCCCAGAACCTCCCCCAGGTGGATTTTGAGTTGATAATCGGTGTTCAGTAGCCTTGACCCTCACAATGCCCACTGACCAACAGTGGGCCACTGGGGAGAATAAAGGACAGATCTCCAGTGGAAACATGCCTGTCTTCTTGACGGATCAGCCCCAAAGCAAGAATAATATCAGCATCAGTGGGGAGACGAGTGTCGGGGTACCAGACTTTCCCCCAGGAGACAGACCCCGTTGCTTCAAGTTCCCCCTCACTTCTCCAAATGATATCTTCCCAACAGGATACCACCCCTAAGTTCCTACCTCTTCCTGTGAACCCTGTTAACACCCAACCACCCATGGAACTCCCCCAAGCAATGGGGCCCAGGCCCACACACAGAGCAGGAAATGCCATCTGTCCCCACCTCTGGCCAGGACCTGGCAACCAGCATCAGCTTGTCTTGATTGGCTCCTCTTCCAACGCATCAGGGCTAGGGGGAGCATCTTCAGGCACCCAAGGCCTCTGGCACCGTGGATGGCAGTCCTTCACGCCTGCTCTACTCAAACAGATGAGGACCAATAAATGCTGTGCAGCCTCAGGAAAGCTGCAGGGGAAAGACCTAAGATGGGGGAAAGAAGACGAAAGCTAAGAGATGGAGGGAATAAATTCAAGAAACAGGCAAAGTCGATCATCCATGAACCCAGATATAGATAGACAGATATAGATATAAGGCAAGCAGCCCATCGCAGGGAAACAGGCTAAGAAGGAAGAATGAGGTGCGAAATAGATCCAAGAATGCTAAAAGGGGGAGACAGTTATAAATACTCTGAAAAAGAAGAACACAAAAGCAAAGGAGGGGAAGGCAGGGATAAGAGACCCAGGAGAGAAGCGGGGGATGGGCGAATTCTGATCCAATACTCAGGACAGTTCTGGAGTCTTGTTGCTTTTAGGTGGGATGGATTTCAGACTCTTCAGAACACTGAGCAAGGTTAGTCCTAGGAAAGCTAACTTCCTGTCTTGTCTGTTTCTCGGGCAATCCTCCCAAGTCACTCCCACCATTGGTCATTTGTACAATGAGGCCCAGAATAACACCATTCAGCATGGGTGTTGTCAGCTTCCACCATGGCGCCCCGTGGGTGGAGCTTCCGTCCTGGTGCCTTGTGGAAGGTTCTAGAGCAGAGCCTMGTGCCAGGTTTGGGGGTGTTAAGGCTCCTTGGGAACGTGGGCTAACCTGCAGGCTGCCACACTGGAAAGTGAGAGGTCCGAGAGTATTAGCCCACCACCTCTGCCAACTCGGGGATCCCAGCAATCGGAAACAACAGAGGATTTAAGTTGATTTCTAGCCATTCCTTAGAATAAAGACAGCCCTGCCTTTCTCCTTGCAAGAGTTGTCAAACAGTTGTAGAAATTTACCCTCCATGCCTGTCTTGAGAACCCAGGAAGAATCAGAAGTCCCTGACCTGCTCCCTCCGGTGGCTGGGGCTGCCTCTCTTCTCCTCCAATATCTTTTTTTTTTTTTTTTTTTTTTTTTTTTTTTTTTTTAAGATTTATATATTTTATGTATGTGAGTATACTGTCGCTCTCCAGACACAACAGAAAAGGGCATTGGAKCCTATTACAGGTGGTTGTGAACCACCATGTGGTTGCTGGGAATTGAACTCAGGTCCTCTAGAAGAGCAGTCAGTGCGCTTAACCACTGAGCCACCTCTTCAGCATCTCCAATGTCCTTAACAAACGCAGCCCCACCCTCTCTTCTACTTCCTTAGGATATCAAGAGCTGTGAGGAAGCAGAGAGGCCAGGCACACGTGAACACATAACGGTTTCATTTAGGCCCCAACATTACTGAGCCAGGCCGCCTTTGGTTGACAAGGCAGGCTTCCAGTAAAAAGGTGGCTCACGAAGCCATCTAAGACGGAGCCTCAAAGTTCAGCCAAAGGAAAAGCATATGGGCTGAACTCTGATCCACTGGGGGAAAAAATAGGGCCCTGGCCAACCCTCCTCCAAGAATCCTAAACTACTTGATCCTGATTCTGTACGTGCCAAATGTCACATTTTCATCTACCTCAAGCTGGGAGATGTGACAGAAAGTTTGGAAGGGACACTGTTGAGACTGCAGCCTGTCTTCCTATCCCTGCCAACCTTCAAACCTGTCACCGTTATAGAATCCCTGACTTCAAACAATTATTTAATCACACACCAAAAAAAAAAAAAAAAAAAAAAAAAAAGGACAAACCGGATATTAGAGGCTAGATGACCGAATTGTGTTAATGTCCTAAGCAGCACCTATAAACCTTACCTTACTCTATCTGTTCTTGGGATACGGACATAAGGAAAATGCACAGCAACGGCAGATTTTTGAGCTTGGGCCTCAAAAAGTAAAAAGCATGGTCAAAAGTCAAGTTGCCCCTGGTTTCTTAGGTGACTCTAAACAAACGTTGGGAACCACCATGTGACAAGCTGTGTTCCAACCCTAGAATTGCTACTTCCCCGGCAGGCAAGGGACCTACCTGCCCTTCCTAGTCCTCTGCGAATGACAGTAACCATGACACTGATCTCCTGCGGCTGCTGTAGGGACAGATGAGCAAAGCACTTGGCATGCCGCGGACGCGGACGGCACAACACCCGCAGCCCCCAAGCAAGCCAGTCAACTTCTGCTCTGTGCTGAGCAGCCTGCAGCTGGCAAGGCCAGGAAGGAGGCTGGAAGCCCCACCATGGAGGACTCCATGGAGCCACTGGAGCAAAGTCAAGTATCCCAAGCAAGAGAGACAAGCGGGTCCCTGAGGAGGCTCAGGCAGCTGGTCGGTAGAACACTAGATGGGAAAGCCAAGGCCAACCACCCAAAGCTGGGTGTCTGAATAGGTGGGGTTACAGCGAGTTGCACTCTCGTCTCCTTTCATTAACTCAACATGAATGCACCCACCTTCGTGTGAGTTTATGCTCACATGAAACTCAGCACATTACTGAGCTAGCACCAGCACTCTCTCAAGGCCTGTCAGAGTAGTGCGGCTGGAGTGGGCTTAGAGCGACCACTCCCTCTAGAGACTTACTAGCCAGGTATTTCTGCACAAATGCAAAAACTGATCCTTCTATGGGTAACATAAGTAAAAAGTCCAAATGCTAACATTCTCTTTTATTATTATTAATTATTGCATTATTTGGGGGGTGTATCTGCTGCAGCACCCATATGGAGGTCAAAGGCCAACTAGTGTGGGTGGGTTTTCTCCTTCCTCTCTGTGTCTGGAAGATCAAACTCAGGTCAGCAGGCTGGACAGCAAGTGCCTTTGCCCGCTGAATCATCTCTACACCCCAGGCTGGACAGCAAGTGCCTTTGCCCGCTGAATCATCTCTACACCCCATACGGATACTCTGTGACACTCTAGGGCAGATGTATTTTTTTAATGTGAACTAGGATATAATATATGATTCTTTTTTCAAAGTTAAGAGTGGGCTAGGGATGTGGGTCAGTGGTACAGCATACGCTTGGCATCTGGGAGGCCTTCCCAACTTCCCCCCCCCCTTGGTTTTCCAAGACAGGGTTTCTCTGTGTAGCCATGCCCTTTCAAAGCAAACCAAATACCAAAAAGTAGTACAGGGAGGAGGTGGCTGTGGCTGTAAGTGACCAAACTTGGCTATGAGCTGGCAATGTTCAAGCCGGATAATGGACCCATGGGTGGATGGGTGGGTAGGTTGGTTAGTTGGACATTTCCTGGACTCCTGTGTATGTTTAAAATTGTCCCAAATCTTAAGCTCATAAAACTGGAATTGATGATTGTCTTATTGGATCTTGCAACACACTACTTCCTATACAGACATATCTCTGACCACAGATGAGGTCACAGAAAGATCTTCAGGTGAAGAGTTAGGACAGCCCTACCCAGGGTCGGGAAGGTTCCTAAACCCTTCCCTATTCTTATGTGAAGACCAAGAATGGGATTACTTCTCTCATGGTCACTGGGCCGTTGCAGGATGGGAACCACATTTAGTTTCTTTTTAAGTTCCATGAAATTATTTTTCAATGAGTTGAATGCATTTTAAGACACTATGAACTTTTTAACCCTCATAGAAAAAGGCAAACTATTAAGCCTTTTCTTTCAGGAAAATGGGGAGAATCACACATACCCCACTTCATTGAGTGCGAGGGTAAACAGGTTAGTAGAATGTGTACTTGTGACTATAAGTATTGCCGAGTGGTGTGGCTGGCAGATTGTCATCTGCATTTGGCAGTCTTAGCCTCTGAAGCTCTTAGCAGAAGACAACCCCCCCCCCCCATCTTGAGCACTCTAAGTTAGAGATGCTAATGCTTTATCCTCCTTCTTGGTTTTTGTTTTCAGTATATTTGTTACCAAAGCAAGCACTTGTTTTTATTTTCCAGACAAGGCCTGTATCTCACTTCATAGCCCCAATTGGCCACAGACTCACAGTGACCTTCCCTCCTGGTGTGGGGATTATAGGTGCGTGCCATGATGCTCCACTGTCCAAGGTTTTTCTTAAACATCGAAAATAGAAAGGCACACTAKTCTGAACATCTTTTGGCCTCGCATCCTGCTAGGCATTGGAGAAGCCATGGCTACTATCCTCCCCACATGTCTAGAACATATCCTCTGGTCCAGAACACGTCACCTTGGAGGATGAGATCTTTCCCTCTGGCTAAATCAGCTAGAAGCTGATGAACAGGGCAAAGCATGCTCTGAGCCATGGCTTCGAATCTCTCTCTCTCTCTCTCTCTCTCTCTCTCTCTCTCTCTCACACACACACACACACACACACACACACACACACACACACACACACACAATGTAGAACCTTAGGAGATGAACTCATACTCATTCCTAAAGACTGGATTGGTTTTGGTGCTGAAAGGACTATTGACCCTGGTTGGCAAGCAAATCATGAAGGCCTCCACACAGCAGGGGGCAGTACAACACACCTTCAAGGACTGTAGGGAGCACCCAAAGGACCTCACCAGAGATGTGCTTCCACAGTCAGTAGCCATGACCTGCATAAAGGTCATGACTGGCCTTCATGACCAGTTTAAAAGATTTTACCACTTGGTTCAGGTCACACAGAGAGTGACCTCCTGTAAATCGAGCTTTAGCTTGGCATCTCAGATGAGGGACCTGCACATGAAAAGGTGAGGGGCCCAAAGAAAAGGCCTTACCGAGACAGCAGCCATGTCTGAGTCCCTACTCCTAAGGCCTGAGCCAATCAAATGCCAGGGATGAAGAACTCGGAGCCTGCTTTGTATCCCATCCTTTCCTTGGTACCACTGTCCAAAGAACCAAGAGAAGGCAAGATGGAGGGGCGGCAACAGTCTCCCCCCCACCCCCACCCCCGTCTCCTTCCCTAGGTGGGCAGGAAGTGGGGGAGCTCACGGCAAAGCTAGATTGATCTTGGAAAGCCCTTGGGTGTCAAGACCCGACAGTGCATTAGTGAAATTATCCTAAACTTTCAAACCTGTGACTCCGAGGAAGACAGCCATCTTTGCGAGACCTTTGGAGCAAGGGTCGAGGCACCAGGCTTGGAAGCCGAAAAGCTTGGCTTCGAATCCCAGCCATCAGCTCTGAAACGCTGGGCAAGGCGCTTAACATGCTTTTTCTGTAAAGTGAGCCTAACCTATGCTCTACAGGTAAAGCTGCTGCTTGGAATGGTAGAAGGTCAAAGGCTTAGCAAGAGTCCCCAGCCCAAGGGGACAGACTACCACTGATGGCGGGAAGGGAGTCCTGGAAGAAATAAGCATACAGAAGACCTTGGAAGTAGGAAGGCATGCGCAGAACACTGCTTCCAACTCAGGCCCAGAACCCCAAAGCCTTGGGCCTAAATCCCTCAGATTGGCTCCCAGAAGCCAGCAGGCTACAACGGCTGCATGAATCTGTAGTGACAATGGATTGATCTGCTTTTTCCATGGAGAGGTCAAAAGGAAAAGGGGACACTGGGTTTTCTGTGGGACAACCTAAGCCCGGCAAACTACGCACGTGGCCAGACGCTGAAATGGAGGGCATTTCCACGTGGACGTACTTGGGGACAGTCACCCCCTTACTGAGGCCATGTCAATTCTGAAGGCTGTGAGGCTGGCCTCTTTAGTCAGAGCAGACTTAGGCTTCCCCTCGGCAGGGAGGAAAGAGTTAAGCCTGCTCTAGGCTGGGAAGGAGGGTTCAGCAGCTATAAACAGTGAGCCCTGGGAGGGGGGGGAGCTGACACAGGATGTGGCCAGGGCCTGAGCTGTCTGATTATTAACTTCACTTTTATTTGGAGGGGGATTCATTCTCTGTTTCACTTCCCATCAAGGAAGTGAAAGCCCAGGTCTCAGAGGGCCTGGTTTCAAATTGTTTTGTCACAGCTCATTTATTTTTCCCCTTAAATAAATAAACAAAACCACCTCTTTGTTTTCCCCTCAATGAGCACTCAGCAGATCATCTGTGGCTGAGGCATGAAAGGGGTTTTCAGGAGTCCTTCATGGGAGAACTTTGGGTTTCATCTCTTAAAAGGAAAAAGAAAGGATCTCTCTCCATTGGCATCAACCTTCTCCAAGCTGCAACAAGCACTTCTTTCTGGCCTCCTCCTGTGACCTCAGCTTACACCCCAAGTCCTTCCAAGCACTTAGACCAGCGGTTCTCAACCTTTCTGATGCCCAGACTCTTTAATATAGCTCCTCATGCTGTGGTGACCCCCTCCACCATAAAATTATCTTCATTGCTACTTCATAACTGTAATTTTGCAACTGTTGTGAATCACGGTGTAAATATCTATGTCTTCCAAGGGTCCTTTGACCCCCAGAGGGGTCGCGACCCGCAGGTTGAGAACCATCAGCTCAGGCAGGCTTCCGTTGGTCCCAAATTTCTTCCCATCGCACACAGCCCATGCCACGCAGAATTGCACAGAGGGGCTCCGAGGTCTCGTCTTCTCAGTCTGGTTCACACCTATGGTTTTGGTTCCTACCGCACCCTGACAGTTCTACTCAGAATAACTTTCAGTAAACACACAAAAGGATTCCATTACAAGGCTTAAGAAAACACCACTATAAATATTCCTGTGCCGAAGGTTCAAAACACCCGTGCACCTTGCCTAACTCCTAGGCCCAAATCCAGATTAAAACCTATTCAGTCACTTGATAATCCTCTTGCAAGGATCCTTTCCTGCATGACCTACGTACCCAGTAAGAAGACCAATTTCATGACGGGCCTGACACTCATGGGTCCTCTGGATTCAGGAGGGGAAGGTGCAGTGACAAAGACGGAGAGTCGTGGAAGCCCACTAGTGACAGCATGTAGGTGGGCTAGCCAGGAAGAGGCAACTTCACTGGAAACCAAGGGGAAAATTAAAGCTTCCTAGTGGTGGCTGACAGAGGATAGAATATTCTAGAACCTGAAAACTGCAAATGATAGAACAACCCTGACGTGTAAACTAGGCAGATAGGAGGAGCGGCGGGGTCTTCTGTCCCTCGGATGACATCAGAATAATTGAGAAACTGGAAATGAGCTGGTTAGTATAGCACTGGAGCAGCTAGTCCTTGACCCTGGGTTGGTACGACCCGAGGGCATCCACTGGAATACCGCCTTGTCTCAGACCCTGACACTGGGCTGCCAGGCAACAAACAGCCTGGTGATCACTCTGACCTACTTCAACCACCCATGACTTTAAGCTCTTTGAATATAGGGCAAAAAATACTAGGAGGCGACTGGGACAAATCCACTCACTGACCGGAGCGCTGGCCCTGCCTGCTAATGGCTAACTGATGGCATTTCCAAACACCCCAGGGAACGTGCCAAGGCCTCGGGTTTTCTTCCCGTTCTTAGAAATTCCTCCCCACGCCCATGACATTTCGGTTTCCAAATCCCAGGCCTGCCGCCGCGCGGCTCGGTGGCCGGACCCCTGGCCGCGCCCGGAGCGGCCAGGAGCGGGTTAAGGGCGCCAAGATGGCCGGCTTGTTTTGCTCGCCGAGGCATCACGCGGAGGCTGCCCTTTGCCTCCGGGGCCGCGGTCAAGGTTCCGCCGCCCTCTCTGGCTCGCTGCCCCGGCCGGCCGGAGCGCGCCTCCTCCCCTGCGCCCCGAAGCCTCGCGAACCTTCCAGACCCGGGCGCGTCCGAGCGACCAAGCGGCCAGCCGGGAGCTTCGGGGCCGCTGCTGGCCCTTCGGCCTCTCGGAGCGTCTGCGGGCGGGCCGCGGCTGGCGAGCAGACTGCCGCCGCCCCGCCGGTGTTCCCCAGCCGGCCTCCCCGGGCCTTTCCCGCCGCCCCGCCAGCCCAGGCAGGACGATGGGCGTGGCAACACTGCCCTCCACTGGCCAGCGTGCCGAACAGCACACGCAGGACCCCAAAACTGCCCTGGATGAGCTGGAGAGATGGCGCAGCGGTTAAGAGCACTGACTGTCTTCCAGAGGTCATGAGTTCAATTCCCAGCAACCACATGATGGTTCACAACCATCTGTAATGGCATCTGATGCCCTCTTCTGGTGTGTCTGAAAACAGCTAAAGTGTACTCATATAAATATAATAATAATAATAATAATAATAATAATAATAATAACCTGCCCTGGATCACCGTGAACTGAGAATCAGCTTTCCAGAGGGTTCTCAAACCCGAGCTTGCACCACACTTCCCTAGGCATCTAACCCATCTGTTGGCCTGGCCCCAACTCAGAGTTTGTATTTTACGGAGTTCCAGGGTGAATGCTGCTGCCACTCCTGGCTGAATCAGCCAGTTCAGCTCACCTGCTTAGGCCAGGGTTCTATCATCCACTCCAGGATTCGACATACTGTGCACACAGAGCACAGAGGACCCTGACAAAGCTCCCAGCCATATGGCACTTAGCAGAATAATCTCACAAATCTAAGCTGACACTTGAGAAAGTTTAAGTGTGTGGATTTTGCCTATATGTATTTCTGTGTACCGTGTGCATTTTGAGGCCAGAAGAGGACTTCACATCCCCTGAACTGGAGTTACAGATGGTTGTAAGCTATCATGTGAGGGCTGGGAATTGAACCTGGGTCTTCTTACCCAACGACCCTACCTGCTGATCCATCTCTCCAGCCCCTTGAAAACGTTTTAATACACTTATAAAATATATATGCATATGTGTGTATACTGTGTGAGTGAGTGTGTGTGAGTGTGTGTGTGTGTATATATATAGTGTATGTGTGAGTGTGTGTGAGTGTGTGTGTATATATATAGTGTGTGTGTGAGTGTGTGTGTGTATATATATATAGTGTGTGTGTGAGTGTGTGTGTGTATATATATAGTGTGTGTGTGAGTGTGTGTGTATATATATATAGTGTGTGTGTGTGTATATATATATAGTGTGTGTGTGAGTGTGTGTGTGTATATATATAGTGTGTGTGTGAGTGTGTGTGTGTATATATATAGTGTGTGTGTGAGTGTGTGTGTGTATATATATAGTGTGTGTGTGTGAGTGTGTGTGTGTATATATATAGTGTGTGTGTGAGTGTGTGTGTGTATATATATAGTATGTGTGTGAGTGTGTGTGTGTATATATATAGTGTGTGTGTGAGTGTGTGTGAGTGTGTGTGTATATATATAGTGTGTGAGTGTGTGTGTGTGTATATATATGGTGTGTGTGTGAGTGTGTGTGTATATATATATGGTGTGTGTGTGTATATGTAGTGTGTGTGAGTGTGTGAGTGTGTGTGTGTATATATATGGTGTGTGTGTGAGTGTGTGTGTGTATATATATATGGTGTGTGTGTGTATATATAGTGTGTGTGAGTGTGTGAGTGTGTGTGTGTGTGTATATATATATATAGTGTGTGTGTGTGTGAGTGTGTGTGAGTGTGTGTGTATATATATAG
>BDUI01004597.1:51985-70813 GCA_002335545.1 Apodemus speciosus
GTGAGAACACTGGAGTGCTAGTGAGAACACTGGAGTGCTAGTGAGAGCCAATGGAGCACTAGTGAGAGCAAGTGGAACACTAGTGAGAGCACTGGAGCACTGGTGAGAGCCACTGGAGCGCTAGTGAGAGCCACTGGAGCGCTAGTGAGAGCCACTGGAGCACTAGTGAGAGCACTGGAGCGCTAGTGAGAGCACTGGAGCACTAGCGAGAGCCAGTGGAGTGCTAGTGAGAGCACTGGAGCACTAGTGAGAGCACTGGAACACTAGTGAGAGCACTGGAGCACTGGTGAGAGCCACTGGAGCACTAGTGAGAACACTGGAGCATCCTAACTACACACCTTCTCTTGGGCAGGTCTCCTACCTGGAATGTTCTTCCCTCTGCCGCTCTAGATTCTGTCCCAGCTCTGAGCCCTTCTCCAGGAAGCCTTCCCTGACTTTGCCCCCTTTCTCCCAGCTTGCTTTCATGCAACACAAACACTACTTCTGGTTTCTAATGCACAGGAGCGAAGCCTAAGAGAGAGATTTGCATAGTCTTAAACTGTCCGCTTTACAACATACTAATCAGTCGTGGGGCACCAGAGCTGACTCCACCTGAAACTGATGAAGATAAAGACAACAGAGGCTGCAGTGATCTGCTAGGCTCTTGCCCAGTTTGCAAATGCATATTGCAGGCGCCCTGCCCCCACCACCACCACAGAGAAGAAAACAAATGTTAATTTCAGCTGTAACAATAGATATTTGACCATGGAGGAAGGTACAACTTCCCTTCTGTGGCCTTCAAGCCCAAATTGCACAACCATAATTTATTCATGAAAAAAACCTCAGGCAAACGCAGGTGGAGGGACTGCAGTAAAACACCTGGCCAGCTGAGGAACTGAGCACTGAAGGATCCTTGATCAGAATAAGGACCAGTGAGACAGCTGACGACATCTGGATATGGTCTGATGGTGGTAACAGTCTCTTATTGATATAAATTTGTTGCTTTTGAGAACTGTGCTGTAATCATGAAACATTAACATCTCAGAGGCGGGGCTACGTGTACAAGAAACTTTTTTTTGTGTTGTTTTGACATATCTACGATTATTTCAAACTGAAAAGTTAAACAACAATGAATACAATTACCCTCTCATCTGCTATCAGTCTGTCATCTCTTCCCCTTCTCTCTCACAGAAAGTGCAYCAAGGCTCTTGCTGCCCTATGTCCTTGGCCTAACAGATAAGGTTCCTCACCCTAACCACGATGCCCTGTCAGGACCACATAAAGATGAGACGGCACGGAAGTAAGAGAACACATAGAAAGTGCCCAGTCAGGACCAGATGGCAGAAGGGGTTTCAGAATCACCACTTCCTTTCCAAACTCTGTCAGATGCTGACGTGGCAGCCAGGGCAAGATGGCCTGCATCTGTGAGGAGCTGGGACATTCCTTGCCTTCCTTGTCCAATGCTAATGTGTGTGCTGTAAACAAGAGGCCAGTCTCTTGGGCTCGTTTTATTTGGAAAATATTTACTGTGCTTGCTGGACACCGTGGGGATAGCACAGAACAAAGCCAAAGGCTCCCTGCCGTGGCAATAAATTGTGTTGTGGCAAAACCAGGGGAACATGCATGTATTAAACTGGAGAAGAGATGAGTCATTAACTCCCAGCTAACTCGAGCTAGTTCCAAGCTGTTGGAAGGGAGGGGGCCCGACTGCATGCAGAAGAACCAAGACCTGTTCTCTCAGCCAGGAGACTGAGAGATGGAGCCTATAGTGAGATATTCTGGGTGATACAGAACCAAGTCTGGGGTGGGGGGGCAGGAACAGGAAACAGTGAGTGGGCAGGGAGAGACCAAAGAGAGATCCCGAGAAAGAAGAGAGATCCCGGGAAAGAAGATGCTGGCAAGGAAGATGGAGGGTCTAAGAAGGAAGCAAAGTCTGGATGTTAGCCTGCAGGTTGTTAGCTTAGGGGGAAGGGAGCCTGAGGTGTCGAGTAACTCAGGTTAGGAGAAGCAGGGCCTGGGCTGGGGGTGGGCTGAGGGCCTGGCTGTGCAGGGACACTCTCCCCGGGCCTGGCACTCCCAGACCTCCACCGCCACCACGATGACTTTCTATGGTTCTGATGCCAAGTGCAACTCACCTTGGGTACCAATAGTCTTCAGAGTGTCACAGCCACAGGGTTTATGGGTTCTCTCTCCTCTGTGGCCCTCTCTCTTTCAAAGAGGATCTTTCCCAGTTCTGCCCTTCTGCTGCTCTGAGTGGGCTCAYAAGGAGTGGTCCACGGGGGCTCACTCCCAGGTCTTGCAAGAGCCTCCTTTACCCAATTTTGGCTTCTGTCCAAACTCCAGACAGGCCAAAGCTCCAAATCTACCACCTCTGGTTGAGGCTTGCTCCTGCTCAGAGCCTCCTGTGGCCCCCAGTGTTCCCAGAGACTCTTGCTCCCTGACCTGACCCTCTGACAGTCTCCTCCCTTCCCACTGAATCCGGTGAAAACCCTGTGCTCCCCAAAGTGAAAGGGGGAAACCCCCTACATGTCCATCAACAGCAAACTATAAAAATAAGCCAGGCCATACCCAGACTGTGGGAAACTACACAGTCAGCAAAACAAACGATCAAAACCGGACATAACACGCACAGAGTCCAAATACATATCATTATGCTGAAAGACAAGTTGCCAAGAAAACACCCTGACATTTACTGACGTGCCAATGTACTCGGAAAGCACCCCAGTTCCCATTCAGGATGCAGACGTGTGGTTAAGGATAAGACGTTGAGGGTGGTCACCATCTTAGCCAGCAGTAGTGCTCAGCCCTGGGAGGTGGTGGGACTGCGGACCTTCTGCCCCACCTGCAATGTGCTATTTCTTGAGCTCCCGCCTCCCGGTTCCTGCCCTGTGAGAGTTCCCGCCCTGACTTCAGTGATGAACACTGCCGAGGAAGTGTGAGCTGAAGAAACCCTTTCCTCCCCAAGTCAGCTGACCAGGGTGTTTCGTCTCAGCAACAGAAACCCCAAGACGAAAATGGAAGGTGAAAAGTGACTTCCAAAAGTTGTCCTCTGACCTCCACCAGAGTACTATAGCCACTGTGGTGTGCGGTGTATGTCTGTGTGCACGCAGGTATTGAGATGACAGCTGCTAAGTCACAGGACCTGGCTTCCATTTCTGGGATTCACATAGTGCAAGGAGAGAACTGACTCCTGCAAGCTGTCCTCTGAGCACATGTGTGCTTGGGACGCATGTGCCCCCCTCCCCCCACACAAAAAAAGGGTGAAAAATTAAAAAATACAAACAGGTCTGGAAACATAGCTCAGTTGGTAGAGTGCTTGGCTGGCCTGCATGAAGCCTTGGGTTCAAGGCTCTGGCTTCCCGTAAGGCAAGCGTAGTTGTACATGGCTATGATACTAATGGAATCCTGAAGATCGGAGGCTTGATGAGGGCATCTTAGGTTACTTAGACCCTGTCTCAAAGATCACAACAACAAACAGCTCTAGGCTCCCTGCCTCTGCTCTGGGAGATTTCTAGTAAGGAATAATAATAATAAAAAAAAAATCTTCTCCTCCTCTTCTTCCCCCCAACCCCCCAGGCTTCTCTGCTTACTGAAGTCCTATCTACCTACCATTCCGAGCTTAGGTCACTCTTATCTCCTAGGAGATGCGGCCACTGATGATGTCATCGGACACCTTCCCTCTGCTCCATCTGGAGCACACAGCAGCCCCAGCTCCCCAGACCCGCTGCCTATGAGCCCCATGGCACCCTCCCTGGGCAGGACCTGCCTGAGGCTAGCAGGCGCCCACCTACCCCTTGCGTGGCTCCCTGTGACTCTGGTGTTTCCCTCCACCCCCAGGAACGCCTACACTGGCACGGCACGGCAAGTGGCATTCAAGAGAGGCTGGCTAGCGATTAGGAAAGGCTGGGGAGGGGCTGGGCAAGAGCCTGGCACAGTGCCTGGCAAGGGTGGTTCTCGGGCCAGGTCAGGGCTGGCAGCCCAGCAAGCCTAATGGCGGCGGCTCGCCCACCAGAGGCCTTTCCCTTTGCGCCCTCCTCCTGCCCTACTACCCCCACAGACCTGGACGAGCAGGGTGTTCTGCCAAGCAGGTCACCCAGATTCAGTGGCATGGGTGGGGGCTGTGCCACGGGACATGAAATCCTAGAGTTGCTTGCCCTGTAGGCTGTATCCAGGGCCTCAGAGAGGCAGGGAAGGGAGAGAGGGACAGAAGAGTGTAAGAAAATGGAAGGTGCCGGGCAGTGGTGGCGCACGCCTGTAATCCCAGCACTCTGGGAGGCAGAGGCAGGTGGATTTCTGAGTTCGAGGCCAGACTGGTCTACAGAGTGAGTTCCAGGACAGCCAGGGCTATTCACAAAAACCCTGTCTTGAAAANGTTCCAGGCGTTGCTTTGCCCTCCGCAAACTGCACGGCCAGGACGCAGGCTTAGATGGGGTGGGTCAGAGGAGGTAGAGGGCTCTGAAATGCGCTGGCAGGTCTAGACCCGAACTCTATTATGCCATTCTATAGCCTAGAGTCTGGCCTCCCTCACTGACTGGCAGCACTTAGTGGGCAGGGCCTGGCAGTCACCACGCACATACGGAGAATCCGCGCCTTCCGTAGGCGTTAACTGAGCGCCCAACCTATGCCAGGCATGGAGGGCTGGAAATACAGAGCGATAGGAGTGCTTGCTTGACTGCGTGACAGACTCCAGGCACAAGAACAAGAGATAAGGGGCCCAACGCCTGGCAGTCTCTGCTCACCGAAGCGCACACTGTGATAGGGACGACGGTCACATGTCACACGCAGTGGTCACAAGCACTACCGGCCTCCTCACGGAATCCTGGACAAATAGATCAGCCGCGGGGACAGGTAACCCTGATGTGGGCAGAGTCAGAGATGGCTGAAGGGCCAGCTCTTGATTCCCATCTGGCACAGCACATGCCGCTGTGCCTCTGACTATGGGATGCGCCCATCAGAAGAACTATCCTTGTCCCCTTGGGTCCTGTTGGAACTCCTGCGGGCTGGTCCAATGAGACCAAGAGCTGTATAAGCACCAGGCTAAGGACAGTTGCCGTGCCTGCTGTCCGAGCTCAGCTGGTTTTTCCTGGAGACCTTCCAAGCACCTGATGAATAGAGTCACACAATGTCACCAATATGAGTGTCACAGAGTGGCAACTCTGTGACACTCATATTGGTGACATTGTGTGATTCTCAACCTGCAGATAGTTCCACTTTTTTTTTTCTTTTTTGAGACAGGATCTCACTATTTAGCCCAGGCTGGACCTGGAACGTATTATGTAGACCAGGCTGGCCCCGGACTCACATAGATCCACATGCCTCTGCCCTACTGCTGGGATTAAAGGCTTGCCTGGTGAGCTTTATGTTTTCATCAATCCTAAAAGAAACCCATGCCCTCTGAGCAGCTCACCCCACCCACAGCCTCCAGAAGTCACCAATGTACTTCCTGTCAATGGAGTTCGCTGCTCTGGATCCTCAGATAGACCCAAGGCTTTTTGTGTCTGCTTTCTTTCCCTTATCCACACTGGGTTTGCCCACAAGGTAACATGCATCCTTATTAACTTCCTTTTGTGGTTCAATAATGTCCTATGGTCTTATGTATGTCCCTGTTCTACAGTTGAGGAGACTTGAGACAAACAAGCAATACCAAAAGGTCACAGCAAACTCATAGCGGAAAGGAGGCTTGCTTCCAGCCCGAGTCCACAGCATGAAGAAGTGAACTGTGTAAATCTGTTGCCCAGATGGCCTCACCCTGGCATTCACATCCAGGAGTAAGGCTGCTTCCGTGGGCAGATGCCAGCTCCCTTGTCTCTGAGGTCACTTCTCAGCACACATTCCCAAACGTGGGTGAGGTGGTCTAGTCACCGTGTTCCAGACAAGGCCAGAGTGTGGTTACAAAGACTACGTTCTCTGAAATGCCAGCCCCTGCCATCCAAGGGCCTTGACACTTCTGGGCCCAAGCCCTTTCTCACATCTTGTCCAAAGGGCTTGGAGCCTGAGAGGCAGGCTAGGGAGGGAGTTCTGTTCCCAGCTAATAACCCTGGGCAGCACAGTCAGAGCCTCCACCGGCAGAGGGACTTTCAATCATCAGGCACACATGGAGACACTCTTTATGCCTAGAGCCTTGGAGTCTCTACCCCAGAGAGTTCGAGTCCCAGGACAGAGGCGGTTGCCGACCCAGGGAGCAGGACAATGGGAGTTCCCACCAGGCAATGAGATGCTGAGCTCAGCATCTTTCACCGCCCCACATGGGGTGACCCTCACCTCAGAGAAAAGGATCTGTCATATCAAGGAGGCTAAGGCGTGAGTGGTCCTGTAAACACCCAACTCCAGTGCAGGTGAAGGCCACAAGACCTAGAATGCCGACCTGGGATGTCCACTTGGCAGTGCCCAGACAAGACAGTGTACACTATCTGTGGATCTGGTTCAGGATATGTCCCTGCCTGGGATCTGGGATTTCATTCATTCATTCATTCATTCATTCATTCATTCATTCAATGCAAGCCACTCTACTGGGCAACAAGGATTTAAAGATTGAACATAATAACAAATACAAGTCCCTGTGCTCTAAAGGGCTTAAAATAGAGCAAGACTGGGCTGTAATTCTAGTAGAACACTTACACAGTGTGCGAGAAACCTGGGTTTGACCCTTAGGACTGCAAAAAGAAATAGCTAAGTACTACTTTAGCTGAAGAAGCAGACCAGCAATGGCCACATACCACCAGCAGGGCTGGGGCGGTACCCAACCTGTGGGCAGCTGGAGAGTGGAGATGCTGAGGTACACCCCGCATCCTCCGTCTGTCTCCATCTCCATCAAAGCAGACTTCCTGGCGAAGGAATAACATGAGCTTGGCACCCCTACCGGCACAGGTGGGTATCTGGAAGGCAGGCAGCATCATCCAGGCAAGGAAACAGCCGGGAAGGAGATAGCCCCCTGTACTCACCAAGGCCCCACCACGTCACCTCAGGAGACAGTGTGGGGTGCTGGGCTCAGCTGAATGGCAGGGAGTTTCTCAGGATGGAACACTGTCACCGTTCCCTTGTCCCCTAACCGAGCACTAGCTGGGTTCTAGGCGTGTATTTCTTAAACTAATAAGATTTTTACCCATGACTTTCCCAAGGCCACAAGGCTAGTATGTAGAGGATTTGCATTGTGGTCTGGCTCACCCCAGAATTTAACATACACGGTCCAGCACATCCCCCAAGCAAGCCAGCATTTGCTTTGTTTTTCTAAAGGAGCCCACAGTGGTCCCCTGTGTACTGCGCAGACTTCTAGCCAGGTTGCCTGCCGAGAAGTAAGGAACAAAATCATCAGAGTCCCCAACCCAGCCATGCTCCAGCCTCTCTCCCTCCCCTGCTTGGTCTCAGCCCACCTGTCCATAGACAGGAAGTCCTTCCTGCCCCCCCCCCGGAAATTCACAGAGGAGCTGGAGGGAGCTGTCCCCACTAAGTCCAAGTGGGCTCATTGGGGTCTGGAGAAGGAAGAGAACTGGATGGGGAGTCTAGGTCCTGGTGGTCCATGGGCCTCAACTAGAACCGAAATGAACCCTTCAAGCCTCTACACACACACACACACACACACACACACACACACACACACACACGCACACACACACACACCACAGCTGTCCTGGGGAACTGCTATAGCAGAGGGCTGTGGGAGCAAGCCAGATCTTGCTCCAGATACCTTGACTGACCCGAGGAAACCCCAGGTGCCCTTCAGGGAACCAGGCAGAGGGAACGGGGTGCGTGGGAAGGTGAGTGATTACCATCTTCCATCTCAGGGGTGGGGTGGGGCCACCAGCCTGAGGAATACAGCCTTGTTGTTTAGCAGTGATGTTCCCCTGCCTATCCCAGGGACACCAAGGGTCAGGCAGGGTAACAGATCGGCCCAGTAAAGCCAGGACATCATCTCTGAGGGCCCACTAACCTCAGCTTCATTCTCTGACTTCCAGCTGAGACACTTCTCATGCATCCATCCTGAAGCTAGTCTTTAAATTCACTCTGAGATGAGGCCCAGGGAAATTTGAGAAATGTGCCCATGGTCATGTGGTCAGTCCGGATGTGCATCTGGCGCCTCTGATTCTATACAGTTTTGTCTTTGATCTCCACTTAGAGCTTCTCTGTTGACTGAGCCCCACGTCAGGATCAGCAATGGCGACACTGTGTGAGGCAGGGAGGGGATATGTGAACTTTCCCAGAGTACCCAAGTGGATGAGTGATTGGCTGAGTGGGTGAATGAGTGGATAGTTGCATCAGTGAGTGGCGGAGTGGACCAGTCACTGGATGAGTGCATTAGTGTGCAGAAGAGTGGGTCAGAGAATAGATGGGTACATCGGGGACTGCGTAGGGAATGGGCGAGTGAGCTATGTCACATGGATAATGATTGAATACGTGAACAAGTAGACACAAAATGGAATGGTAGGCCCGTGGCAGGTGGCTAAACGGCTCAACTTGAGACAGAAACAATGGCTACTCAGTCATTTGGCCTTTTGGAGAGATGTAAGAAGGAACGTGGCTTCTGAGAAATTGGGTGGCTCTTTGGGATCCAGGCTTATGCAGAAGGGTAGCCACCTTCAGGAAACCAGACCCTGGAGGCCCCAGGACCTTGTACAGTACTGTGAACACTCAGTGACTGATGGACGGGTCAATCAATCATTGACAGGCGTGTGAGAGATCCATTGCTTAAGAGGACTCTGGGATTGACCTGCTGACCCCTGGCAGGGCAGGAAAGAGGAAGGACAGATCCATTGACCCTGCTGAAGGCAGAGGTGGGGACTGAGTCCTGGTGGGGGGTGGTCAGTGCCCCAGCCCTGTTTACATAAGAGAGAAGATACAAGATGGTGTAGAAATGACTCACCCAGGGGTCATCGTTAAGATCAGGAAGAGCCACCAGGTCCCTCCCTTCTGAGTTAAGGTCCCACTTGGGATCTAGACTTGGGGATAAGGTAGACTGGACTAGGTGTGGAGCTAGCCTAGCAGATATAGGTGAGAAGAAAGCTATTGGTTAAATGTAGTTTTGTATCAGAAACCTGGAGAGAGAGGAGATTAGGGCCCTGAGTCCACCCCTACCACCTTCTAAGAAGAACAAGGGGACCCTGCTAACTCTGAGTAGGCTGTGAAAGGCACACAGAGAAACCCCTGCACCCTCCACCCAGACCCAGGCAACTCTCAGGAGAAACTGAGGCAAGCAAGGGATCCATACTGATCAGCCAGTGGGTCTCTGAAGCACAAGTTCCAAACTCTGTTCAGCCCTGAGACAAAGGTTGACAAGAGAATCCTAGAGGCAGCAAAAATGTCTGCCATCGACACTTCTAGAATCTTCAGCTAGGTTAAACATTAAAGTAACGAGAGACAGAGTATCAGGAGAGAAGTCATTCCATTTGATCTTTGCACATAGTCACATGACTTGAGTTTACATGGCGACCTGAGCTCCAGAAAAGAATCAGCATTCAGGGTGTCTGGGAGACAGCCACCACCCTGCAAGAGGCAGAGGCAGAGCTGCAACGTGCGTAGCCCTTGTCTTGTTAAAAAGAAAGTCTCTGGGAGCTCTGGGGATACTGGTTGGTTCATATTGTTGTTCCTCCTATGGAAGGACCCATGGCTCCAGCTGCAAATGTAGCAGAGGTTGGCCTTGTCAGACATCAGTGAGAGGAGAGGCCATTGGTTCTGTGAAGGCTCGATGCCCCAGTGTAGGGGAATACCAGGACAGGGAAGCTGGAGTGGGTGGGTTGGTGAGCAGGGGGAGGGAATAGGAGGTTTTCAGAGGGGAAATGAGGAATGGTGATAACATTTGAATTGTAAGTAAAGAAAATAGCTAATAAAAAAAAAGAAAGAAAGTCTCTCTGGCTATCAAAGTCTGGATCAGCCCCTTCTAGGGTAACTGCCGATGGACTTCCTTTATGTCATCAATTTCTTTTACAAAAAGAGAAGGTTCTCAGAGACATTCCAGTGCCTGCAGTCTCTCAAAATATCCCAGAAAAAATATATTTGGGGTGACATATTCTGGTCTCCCGTCTCTCATGCTTTGAGTGAAGTGTCCTTGGCCCAGGTATGGTCTAGCACATTCTTTCCAGCAGTGAGTTGTTGGGACATATTGTATCATCCTGTAGGGTAACAACAGGTCTACAGGGAAACAGAAGTGTGGGGTGCACAGAAGTCTGATTGACAGGTGAGACTCTCTCCTATGCACTGATGTTCTGCTTGCTTATTATGGAGAAAATCTCAAAAGGGACTTAGGGACAGCTCACAATCCTGAGCTGGGTCCAGAGAAGCCACCGATGGCAAATACTCCACTCACCCCGTGCTGGGACAAACTTAGCAGGCTCGTTAAGCTTCTGTTCTCAGATGAAGACTTTCTCGTGCCTAGCATCCTCTCTGGAAAATACCACAGAAGCCAGTTTATGCTTGAGGCAAGGCAATTCTGTTCTGCCGAGGAATCTTTAAGGCAAGATGCCTTTCAGGCCCGCGGGGACCCTGGGAGGCGGCGCGCGCCCCCTACTGGTCACTTTCCACACAGGCTGAGCAGAGCTTCCCTATCCATATTTCAGGTAAGGTCAGGTGTGTCAGAGGCTCTGCCTGCATGTGATGGATGGGGTGAGTCAAGAAATCAAAAAGTAGACTCCACTCAGAGATATAACTAGCACGAAAGGACAGCCAAGAAACGCAGAAGCACCTCTAGCCATGCTCCACGCCTTTTAGTATATACGCAGCACAGACTGGACTTGGTGGGTTTATATTTTTTAAGTTCGGAGAGTATGGAGACTGTGATGTGGACCTTGGAGGAGTTGGGGGGAGGAATAGAGGGTGAATATTGTCAAAACAGAAAAGAGTGCATGTATGCCTGTACTCAATTCTCAAAGAATTAATAATAAAAAATAACATTAAGACTTCTCAACAGAAATCCTCAGCCAGGAAAGCGTGGAATGGTATATATTTCAAGACCTCGAAAGAAACAACCATCAACCAAGATTGCTGTTTCTAGAAAAGTTATGTTTAAAACTGACAGAGAAATCAGACCATTTCGAGACAAACACAAACTGAAGTGAGTCGTGAGCATGAAGCCAGCATCGCAGAAGTTTCGCCAAGGAACCTTGAAGACAGAGCAGGGGTAAAGACAGCCTCGATTATGAAAGTGCGAGAATCAACTCCAGGCAAGAAACAGGTGAGCACAGAACTGTGAAACAACCCGTCATGCCTAACACTGCAAACTGCCAGACTCCTACTACGAATAGGAGACAAAGAAATGAACCAGCAGTCCAACCAACCAGAACACAGTCAACAAAATTCAATCAATTAGCAATAATCAATAATAAGATAATTAAATATCTTAATAAGCAAGTTAAAAGATGCAAACTAGGGGGAGACATGGCTCAGCAGTTAAGAGCACTGACTGCTCGCTCTTCAGGAGTCCTGAGTTCAATTCCCAGCAACCATATGATGGCTAACAAACATCTGTAATGGGATCTGATGCCCTCTCCTGATGTGTCTGAGAGAGCAACTCACATATATTAAATACATAAATGCAGACTACCTCAGAGGTTTCAATACTCAGTTCTCCATTCTCACCAAGAAACATGCCTCACTGGCAGGTGAAACAGGAAAAGGATAGAAGTCACTTACCGTAGGACACGGAAGCTGGCAAAGCCATTCTGTGGCCGGACAGAATGCACAGCAAATCACATCCGTCCACGGATAAAGAAGGCCACTGCCCGCCAATCAAGAGAATGATCAGCACTGGGGTCCCAGGTTTCATGAAAGCAATCACTAGCAGGAATAAAGGGGCCAACAGATCTTAGAATAGTAATAGTGTGTGACCTTAGTTCTTTATTCCCACCAAGAAATAGTCATTCCAGACGAAAAATCAATACAGAAAATTCAGAGTGAATCTGCACCATACATCAATCCAATGGGCTTAACAGACATTTACAGAATATCATGTCCAATAGTGGCAGAAAACACACTCCTTCAGCAGACCTTGGATCTCCCTCTAAAATGGAGCATGTCTTGGTTATGAAGCCTGGCTTCGTAAGTACAAAAGAATTGAAATGAAGAGAAACCAGAGAAACTAGATAAACAACCACTTGGAGACTGAACAGCAGGTACTTTTTATCCCCCCAAGCCCCCATCTCTATTGAGACAGGGTCTTAGTATGTTGCCCTGGGTAGCCTAGTACTTAAGAGCTCTGCCTGCCTCTGCCCGCCGAATGCTGGGATAAAGGTTTGCACCGCCACGCACACGATATACTCTTTTTTTTTAAAAGATTGATTTATTTATTATACATAAGTACACTGTAGTTGTCTTCAGACACACCAGAAGAGGGCATCAGATCTCATTAAGGATGGTTGTGAGCCACCATGTATTTGCTGGGATTTGAACTCTGGACCTCTGGAAGAGCAGTCAGTGCTCTTAACCACTGAACCATCTCTCCAGCCCCATAATATACTCTTGAATGACCACTGAGTCACTGAAGAAATCAGGAAGATGAATTTTACTATAATCAAATGAAAATGGAGGCACAGCTTACCAGAACCTCTGAGATATAGGAGGGTTCTACGGAGAAAGTTTTTAGCTAATAAAGGTTTGGGTTTTTAGTTTGTTTGTTTGTTTGCTTACTTGCTTTTTTGTTTGTTTTTAATCAGGAACTGGAGGGATGACTCCGTGGTTAAGTGTGCCTCCTGCTTTTCCAGAGAACCCAAGCTCAATTCCCAGCGCCCACGTCAGGAAGCTGACATGTGCCTGTAACTCCAGAATCGGGGCTTGTGATGTCCTCTTCTGGATTCCATGGACACTTTGAATACATCACACACACACACACACACACACACACACACACACACACACACACACACACACGCCACCTTACTTTGTTGTGGGTTACACCCCAGAACTAGCTGGTAAGACCTTATTCCTGAAGATGCCCATACTTTGGCCACAGCACATGAATGGATCAAGTTGGAAGTGATCTAGAGGCTTCCTTTCTCCTGCCTACTAGCTCTCACCACAGTGGGGTGGGGTTACTGTAATGAATGCTGGTAGAACATGTCCATCAACCAACGTTGTACTTAGCTGTAGGCACCCTGTGTGCAAGGATACCAGGTATGATGTCTACAGATGCAATAGTGTCAAGTCTGTGATAGCGTAACCAACCGCTTTCTGATTCAACTTAATGCCCAGTTCACAGTGGGGATTTCACAGTTGGTGCTGTAAACCCAGTCAAAAGCCCTTGGCTGTGGAGCAGCCCTGTAAGGGTGGACAATGCTTCCACCAGAAGACTGGGTTGGTAAGTGAAAACCTCAGTGCCAGGTGTTGGAACCTGGCAAGTTATTGGTCAGTATATTATTTACTGTGTGGTTGTCCTGGTAAAATTCCATGACAAAAGGCAACTTAAGGAAGAGTTTATTTTGGCCTCTGGTTCTTGAGACTCGGTATCCATAATAGCCGGGAAGGCGTGGCAGTAGTATCAGAAAGCTGAGAGCTTTTATCTCCCCCCCCCACACACACACACACAAGAAGCAGCCAGAGTAAATCAAAAACAGGAGGAGGCTATAAACTCTCAAAGTCCCGGCCCGGGTGACACGTTTCCTCCAGCAAGGCGCCTCTCCTAAACATTCCACAGTGTCTACAAATAGCACTACCAATAGGGGACCAAACGTTTAAGTACGTGAGCCTATGGGGACATTTCCCCTTGAAACTACAAGTCAGGCAGGCCCCAGAGGACCTGAAAGCAACACAGGCTGTCGGGGATTGCTCTTGAATGCTCACCTGAACGAGGTTGTAAAACCATATTGCTGAAGATGCAGCAAGGTACCAATCTGCATTGTCCTGAAATTTTCAATGTTATTACCAAGAGTGAACTCCAAATGCTACGATACCAACCTTCTAGGCAAGATGTGCCCACTGGTGAGATGTTGACATGAAAGCTTGGGGGGGGGGTGGTAGCCAACTGCTTTTGAGTTGGATTTGATGCCTGCTCTACTGGTGGGAATTCATAGGCCCAAAAAAAGGAACCTATTATTAATTGTCTTGCTAAACATATATCAAACTGCCCTCCAAATATTTGTTTTTATATAGAGAGAGTAGTGCTGCCCTCAACCTTAGCCAGAAAAATCTTCTTTCAGAGGTGGTCAGCAGTCGGGAGGACTCATTAATAGTCAAAGTGCTAAAGCTAAGTGAGTGTTGAGTACTCAGCCCTAAATGGGACATCTGTATCACACACACACACATACACACACACACACACACACACACACACACACACACGCACGCACGCACGCACGCACATACCATGTGCATGCATGCATGCATACACAGGTGTACAACTTGGGGCGCTTCACAGCAGCCCTGTATGGAAGGAAACATCCATCTTTACAACAACTCGTCCCATAGTCAGCTGTCACTCTCTTCCTGCCCCGTGCCTTCCTGGGGCTTCAACTAGGACACACCTAAATTAAGGCTCAGCAAAGTTAAAACTATAACCATCAGATAAATGCACCTCATACAAAAGATAAGAGACGTCTTCAAACGGAAATATCGTGTGTTTCCCCCCCCCCCTTGGTCTTTTCCTACCAGGGTTTCTCTGTGTGGCTCCAACTGCCCTGGAACTCCATCTGTACACCAGAGCTGGCCTTGAGCTCACAAAGACCTGCTTACCTCTGCCTCCCAACAAGTACTGGGCTTAAAGGCTTGTGCCACCACCACCCAGCTAACAAATGGATCTTTTTGTGGGTTTTGCTGTTGTTTGCTTGCTTGAGACAGGGACTCACTGTGTAGTTTTTGCTTTCCTGAAACTCACTGTGTAGATCAGGCTGGCCTTGAAACCCAGAGATTTGCCTATCACTGCCTAAAGAAAGTGCTGGAATTAAAGGTCTGTACCACCATACCCAGACACACACACACACACACACACACACACACACACATATGTGTGTGTGTGTATGTATATGACAATAACTATATCTTTAAGTGCAACAGGACTGTGTTAGATATCAGTAAGAATTAAAACTGGAAAATTCACAAATTAGTGGAAATTTAAAAAAAAAACTTCTTAAATGGTCAATGCATTCAAGAAGAGTCACAAGAAGAATTAGAAAACTCTTAGAGATGAAAGAAGAGAGAAGATAACAGAGGACTGGAGAGATGGCCCAGCAGTTAAGAGCACTGCCTGCTCTTCCAGAGGTCCTGAGTTCAACTCCCATCACCCACATGGCGGCTCACACTGTCCGTGACTCCAGTGCCAGGGATCTGGTGCCCTCACACAGACACACATGCAGGCAACACACCAACGCACATAAAAATAAATTAATTTTAAAAAGAAACAGAGGAAATTACTGCTATAAAATAACTATAAACACTTTAAAAATGCCCCTTTAATGATGCACTAGGATAAACTGATAGTAAACAAGAGAAAGGCAAATAAATGTATGGCATGTAGAAAGTCAGTCATGTGACGCACTCACCTATACCCCAACATAGTTCTTAAGCTTATTACACACCCCATTTCTACCGAGGAGGACAAAAATGAGGACATAGACAATTTTATAAATGAGTGTAGAGGAATTCAATGGCCTAGGACAAAGACTATTTGGCTAACAAAACAGAGAGCTATTTATAAATGATTGTCTTTGGAATGGGACCAAGTGAAAGACAAATGTGTGTGCAGCGGTCTGTGGGGGTACTGAGCCCTTCTTTTGCAGTCGGTATAGTTAATGGGAAATCAGAGAAAGGACTCGGGGTAATTGTTCTCTCCCCCTGTCAGTCCAGAATCCAATCAGACAAAGAAACAACAGAGAAAAGGCTCTCCCAGCATCCTCTGCACGCAGAGTTCCTCCCTTGTAAAAGAACAAGCACCACTGGGGTGCCACATTTTGAGGTGACCATCCCTGGATTCCCTCACTATGTTAAAAACAAGAACAATTTCAAGATCCTAGCTTTACAATCTAAGGAACTAGAAAGAGAATTCTAAATTAAACCCAAAGCAGAAGGAAGGAAATAATGAAGATTGGTGCGGGCGTGAATGAAATGGAGAACAGAAAGAAAGAGTTGGGAGGAAGGGTGAGAAGGGGGGAGGAGGAGGAAGAGAGAAAGGAAGGGGAGCGAGGGCAAGAGAGAGGGGGGCTGGAGGGAGGGAGGGGGCTAGAGAGGTGACCCACTGTTGAGAGCACGTGATGCTCTTGCAGAGGACCCAGGCTCAGTGAGCAGCAGGTGGCTCACGACCATCCTTAACTCCAGTCCAGGGGATCCAACACCCTCTCTGGCCTCCATGGACACCAGGAACATGGGCGGTGCATTTAAATACATGCAGACAAATGTCCATAAACAAAACTAATAAAATCTTAAACAATCGGAGGGATGCTGAGTTACACATGGCCTCTGACTACCTGCTTCCACTCACATGCTCTATGTGATGGACACATTTGTTACAACTCAGAGAGGCGTGGCTGAGGGCTTAGCTCAGCAGGAAAGAACACTTGCTGAACAGGAGTGAGGACTTAAGTTTGAATCCCCAATCCCCATATGAAAGCTGGCTGTTGGCAAAGCGGAGACGGGCATTGCTGGAGTTTGCTAGTCAGCTAGCCTGGTTGAAAAATCAAAAAGCAGTAAATTCCAGGGTCAGTATTATTGTGTCTCAAGGAAATAAGGCCAAAGGCAATGGAAGACATCTAATGTCATCCTCTGACTGCCACAGAGCACCTGCACACACATGTGCATACATCACACACACACACACACACACACACACACACACACACACAATCGGTATGCACATTCCTTGTATATATTTACTTCCCAGGGCTAAGAAGGTAAGCAGTGCTGACCTCTGCTGAGCTGTCTGCATGGGGAGGCCTTCAGAGCAGCCTACTGATGTGTCTGACCCAGCTCCAGCGTTCTCCTGCTGTGTCTCGCTGTGCCAGTGTGGTTCCTCACCTGACAAGATGCGGATTCCGTGCCTGAGCCTGAGATGGTGCATTTGTAATAAGGTTCTGGGTATGGCTGCCGCTGGGGACCATGGCTGCATAATCTTGTTTTCCTACCTCTTCACCCTCATCCCTCTTCACCCTAATCCCTCTCCACCCTCATCCCTACTCTCCCCCCATCTCCAGCTGGAATTGCCTTCTGAGTACCACACACTCTTATCTGTCAGGTCTATCCAGAGCTACCATAGCCCGTGCTCCTGAGGATGACTCTCCTTCCCTCCCCTTCCCAGCCAAACCCTTAGGCAATCAAGGCTGCTGCTTCAGAATGGTATGCACCACAGGGCCCAAGTGACTGACTCCCAGCCTCATCTGTAACTGGAACATAAGGACCGACTTTCCTTCGCACTGGCCTCTAGCATGGGTGCGCCCTCCCCAATAACCCCTGAAAGCTGACACTCTCCCCAACTCTGGGCATCACAGGCCGGGTCCTCCTGTCTGGCTCATCCCTCTCCCAAGTCCTTTCTGCCAGTCTGTCTCCCCCTCCAGGGGTCCTGGGACCCCATCAAAGGCTCCATTTCCCACCCCAAAGCCCCTCAGGTCTGCTCGCGGCTCTTCCCACCCATCGGGCTCTGTGAGGGCAAGGGGTGGACTGTCCTGTCAAAGCTATGTCTCCAGTCATATGTGGGTGGAGTAGGGGTCTCCTTGCTCAGCCTGGACCCTAGAAGGGATGGACAGAGTACCTTCCGCCCACCCTGAGCAACCCTATACAATTTGGATTCTATCAACCTTTATCCTAAACTCGGAGTTCTACAAATAGAGGCTCGGCCTCCTCAGACCTGGGGCACGCCTCCGTCCAAGCCCTGAGTCCTTCTCTGAGGCTCCCAGACCTTCCCTGGCAGCCTCAAACCCCCTCCTCCCACAAGCTCCGTGGTGGTTTCTCTCCACCCTCCTTGGGATGGCTCTTGGGAGGATATTTTATTTTCCCAGACAAGCTCAGCAAGGCAACTTCTCCTCCTAAGAGGTTAACCTAATTGCTTTTCCCAGAAGAAAACCCTCAGAGGTTTCCCTTGCGGTAGAATAGGAGGTTTGAAAATTATATGTTCAGAGCCCTGTCCTGGTTACTATATTCGGTTCATCTTCCCAGATGGTGGAAGGAGAGAGAGCACAGCGCCACCTGCTGGTCCACGATGGAATTCCAGGAGAGGACGGGGGTTCATGGGTGCCATTGAGAGTCAGGCGCTCTGCACGCTCAACACGCACAGTCCTCTGTTGCCTAAGAAGCAAGGCCACAGGTCAAGGGTTCAGCCTGCTGCTCATTTTTAATATTTCTCACTTTCAAAGCCTAGTGACAAGTGTGGTATTCGATACATTGGCTTTCACAAACATGAAATATGTGATTTCCAGGGATGGAGAGTCAGAGAAGCTTACAAACATTAGGGAAGAATAATGTACAGTATTTGCATACACATATCTGGGATCACACCTGTAGGAGTCTGATGGGGCTCAGAAGCATGGCTTCTCTCTGCTCTCTCCGTGCACGCTCTGTCCATATCACTCCCCTAACAATTCCAGGATTCCTCTTCTCCAAAGTAAGCCATAAATTCTAGAAACTTCACTGTCTCTCCTCCCGCTGGAAAACACCAGCCCCAAGGGAGCAGAGGTGTTGCACAGACCTGCTGAGAAGCGTCTGGACAGGAAGGCCTTGTTGGCCTGCTGTCTGTCCCATTCATGACCTTATTCCCAGGCACAGTTCTGCACCACTGCTCATCCTTCAGGAACCAAGGCATAAAGATATAATGTTTCCCTAGGTCTTTATGTAACTTTGATCAAGTCAACAAGCTATGCCTTTGCTCTTGTTAACTCTTCTTTTGTAATGGAGTATTGGTCATGATTCTTATGATGGGTGAAAAGAGATATCCCCCCTCTCTCTTTCTCT
>BDUI01004597.1:79854-107553 GCA_002335545.1 Apodemus speciosus
GCACACACACACACACACACACACACACACACACACACACACCTCACAGAAGCCATGCCAGCAAGACACGGGCCAGAGACTCCAGGTTCCTGAGTTGAGGGCCAGTGTTGGCAGGACATTCTCTCATCGCTTGAGGACCCAGTCGCAGAGCCAGTCCCTTCCCCACACAGCTGAAAGGGTTTAGTCCTTGATCCTCAAAGCTTGAGTCTGTCTTCCTCCAGTCCCTGAAGGTCCAGACAGAGGCCTCAAAGACCCTAAAAGGCCTTGAGCCTGGGAAACCATCCAGCCTGTGGCACTGCCCAGGGGACTCCCTATCCCTGTCTTCCTGCCTGGCTCAGCTGAAAGTTCCCCAAATGTGGAAGGACAGGACCACGAAGTGGCTGGCCTCCCTGTTGCCAGCCTCCCGGAAGTCAGCCTCCTGCTGCTCTGACTTCTGAGGCCCTGAGAGAACACACACCCGCTCCCTGGATGGTTCCTAGGAATCAGCTGCCCCAGGAACAGACACTAGCCCAGCAGCTCCACACCCACCACTCCCTCCCACCGTGGCCTATTCATGGCAGGCGGGGCCTTTGAGCCCAATGGACATGCTGTGTCTGACTGTGACCTTTGCCCTCAGTAGAAAGGTCCCCCACATCACCAAGGTGCTAAATTCACATGAGGAGAGCCACATAAACACAAAATCGATAAACACAAAATCAACTAGCAGGAGGAAGCAGGCCCAGGACCCCCAGTAAGAAGAAAAGAGAGGGGGAGCTCTCTTTTGGAGGCCCTTGATCTCGGTGTTCACACCAACAAACTGGAGATGTCCAAGTCACAGAGATCAAGGAAACGAGATGATGCGAAAACGTCTATCAAAAACCGTCTGCGAGTGGACTTTAGCTCAATCAGAAGACATGCCCATTTGAAACTGCATGTGTGGTATATAGATGCTTCCAAGAATTATGAGTTGAAGGTCAGTCTGGTCTACAGAGCAAGACCCTGTCTTTAAAAGAAGAGAAGAAAGAGGAGGGGGAAGGGGGCAGAGGAGGAGGCCGGGGGAGAAATGGCTCAGTGGGTAAGAGCCCTGGCTCCTCCCAGAGGACCCAGGTTAGATTCCCAGCACCCACACGGTGGCTCGTAGCAATCTGTAACTCCAGCTGCAGGAGCTCCAACGCTCTATTCTGGTCTCCTCAGAGGCACCATATGCACACTGCACTTACATACATGCAGGCAAAACACACAAAGGGTTTTGTTGTTGTTGTTATTATTTTTGTTGTTGTTGTTTTGTTTTGAGACAGGGTTGCTGCTCTATGTAGCCCTGTCCTGGAATTCACTCTGTAGACCAGGCCGGTCTCAAACTCAGAGATCTGCCTGCCTCTGCCTTCCAAGTGCTGGGATTAAACCCATGTGCCACCTCCATCTGGCAAATAAATATTTTTTTAAAAGAATATATGAGTCGGGGCTGGAGAGATGGCTCAGTGGTTAAGAGCATGGATTGCTCTTCCAGAGGTCCTGAGTTCAATTCCCAGAAACAACATGGTGGCTCACAACCATCTGTCATCAGATCTGATGCCCTCTTCTGGTGCGTCTGAAGACAGGGACAGTGTTCTCTTATGCTATGTATGTGCATATGTGCATGTGTGCATGTGTATGTGTGTGTCTGTATATGTTTTTGTGCATGTGTGTATGTGCATGTGTACCTGCATGTGTAAGTTTATGTGCATGTATGTGTATATGTGTATGTGTGTATGTGTATGTGCATGTATATGTATATAGAGACATGTATATATGACTATTTGAAAGTTCTTGTTTATATCCAAAAAAGTCCCTTTTAATAATGCTGAGTGTTTAATCTATGGTGTCTCAAAGTGTAGATATAAACCGTTCAGATTGGTTACTGCATCCACCTAGGACATTCAAGGGGCAAATCCATAGTCTGCCCCTCTTAGACCCACTCACTTAGAATCTCTGGGACAGGGCCCAGGACCCTGCTTGTTTTAATCCTTGATCCTGTGGAGTTTCAGAACCATTATTAAGATGGACAGAGAATTCTTTTTGGGTTAGCGAGACCCCAGAGGTGAGAAGTCAAGGCCTTAGCCCCTTCGCCTTAAAACAGGGATAATAAGCTGGGCATAGTAGCTGACACCTTTAATCTCAGCATTCCCGAGGCAGAGGCAGGTGGATCTCTGAGTTTAAGGCCAACCTGGTCTACATTGTAAGTTCCAGGACAGCCAGGGCTAAATACAGAGATCCTGTCTCAAAAGAACCAAAAATAAAATAGGGTAATAATAATAAGTGTACAGTTAAACACTTGTCTTAGACCAATATAAAGTAAGTGCTTAACGCAGGGAAGTCATTCTCTTCCTACTAATGCGCGGAGGTGCGTCTGCCACTACTCTGCTAATGGCTGCTCAAAGTCCTCACAGCAGGTAGAATGGCTGCGCTTTTCCATTGTTTCTATGGAAGGCTGTAATTTTACATCTGGCCACTAGAGGGCAGCATCTACCTATTTCTCATATTTAAATTGGTCATTTATTTATTTGCTTGCTTGTTTGTTTACTTAAACGGGGTTTGGGGGGGGGGGCACGGTTCTTTATGTAGCCCTGGCTAACCTAGAATTCCCCAGCTAGCTCAGGCTGGCCTTGAACTGAAGAAAGATAGACCTGCCTCTGTCTTCCTAGTGCTGGGATTCTCTTTTAAGTTATCTTTCTTATTTTTAAAAACATTTCTAAAACAGCATTTTCTTCCCCAGTTGTGTAGAAGGCGCAGGTGAGCCGGCTGAGACTTATATAGGCTTCTTGCTCTGCCTCAGCATTTCACCCCTCCCCCAAGGAGTCCTTTATGACTACCTGTAACTTAAGATAAAGCCTGTACAATTTCACACACCGCTTATCAAAATACAGTTTACATAATACCTTAAAAATACTGTTCTTTAAAACCCAGTTTTCCCAATGCCTCGAATTATAAAATAATGATGTTGTTCCTAAGTCTAGGGTCTCCCACAAGTGCCTGGTGACAGTTTACTGGTCCCTGCAGTGCCACACAACCGCACACCAAAATACCCCCGCTTACCCCTTCCAGCTGGGGTATGTGTGGGAACATGTACAGGCAGCGGTGGGGGGAGGCGGGATGGTAGCTCCTTCTAGACCCTCAGGGTTCCCACCTCATCGAGTCTGCAGGGATGGCTTCCCACCCTGCAGGACCAACCGTGCTAGCCCTTGAAAGGACTGGGTTCCCATCGCAGGAGCTAGACGAGGGTCCCAATGATAGCTACTCTCCATGCAGGAGAGTGGTCAGTGTGTCCGTTTGGGCATCCACCACCACGTAAGGTCTATGTGGGAGGGTAGGAGGCAGACATGGAAAGAGAATGAGGGACAGACAGGCACTGCAGTGAATCCATTTGCATAGCACCTAAGTGAGGCCATTATGGGAAACCAGCATTACACCACTGCAGCAGTTATTTAAGCCAGTAAACGATCCTGACTCTGCCGGCTTTGGTTGTATTGTATGTCTCCTGCAAGAAGGGTTCTAACCAATGATTACAGAGTGTCGCAACTGTCGCCAGGTTGGGCCACTGAGCTATTTTATCATCTTGTACTGATCTTCTATGAAACCCAAAGAATCCCGCTGATTCTCTTCTATCCTCTCCCTTGCTTTGGCTTCAAACCTTGCTATTGTGTAGCACACACTGGGCTTTCCAGGAGACTGGGGGTTAGCTCTGCCACAGCCTACCCGTGGGCTAGAAACACACTCCAGGTGCCACTTGTCAACAAAAAGATCCGGGCTGGGCTCTCAGGCCTTCCCAGGCAGCGATTTTCTTTCTCTTCATGTTTGCATTTGGCCAGGCTGATGACGCCTCGAACCAAACCAGTGTTTCTCAACCTGTGGGTTAAAGGACCCCTTTACAGTGGTTGCCTAAGACCACCAGAAAACATAGATATTTACATTATGAATTCATAACAGTAGCAACATTATAGTTATGAAGCATCAAGAAATTGTATGGTTAGGGGTCACCACAGCATAAGGAACTGTATTAAAGGGTCGCAGCAACCGGAAGGTTGGGAACCACTGTTCTAACCCTTCCTTCTGTATTCCTACCGCGTTTCCTCCGTAGCCATGATGGGCCCCTCCCTTCTGTAGCCTCTTGGTCCCCTCTCCTCACTTTACCAAGTGAAAATTTGCCTTCAGTAGAGCCTTGTAGGTATTCTCCTAGACAAAATATTTTGGATGGGCAAGAAGAGATCATTCTAATCCCAAACAAGGTACCAAGTTAATCATAAGCCCTGGTTTTTTGTATTACTAGATGTGTCCCACTTCCTTCGCCTATCTGGGTGACACCGGGTAGGCCTTTGGGGTATGAATATTTGAAATCCTTGTAGCTTGAATTAGGAAGGGGCTTGTGCAGGCGTGGTAGGGTGCGGAAAGGTGACGCCGGTAACTTCCAAGTTAAGGAACAAGGCTAGTCAAGTGCTTCAACACACTGTGGACTCATTAAATTCAGAATCTTGTTGGGACACTTTCCATTTGAAGAACTGGTTTTTTGCTTTGCTATTGCTTTACCAAGTTCGAAGTCTTAACTTTTTTTTTTAAAGATTTATTTATTTATTATATGTAAGTACACTGTAGCTGTCTTCAAACACACCAGAAGAGGGCATCAGATCTCATTACAGATGGTTGTGAGCCACCATGTGGTTGCTGGGATTTGAACTCAGGACCTTTGGAAAAGAAGTCAGTGCTCTTAACCTCTGAGCCATCTCTCCAGCCCAGGCCTTTATAACTTTATCCTTATGAAATATATAATTTTATGAAATTGCCACTATCACTATGGCCCAAGCGCTTTTCATCTCTCACTCTTCCGTTTGGCTTATTGGACTGTGGATGTAATAGGTTCAAATCAATAGGGAAACGTGTTGACCAAGACGGGACCAACCAGGTAAGCTGGGCCGAGCTGAGCATGCTCAATTAGTCACTTAGAGCTCTAGAGGGAGGAGCCACAGACTGCGCGGGCTCTCAAGCGCCCTCAGGGACTTGGGTTGCAGACTGCCTGAACTTTAGCAAGAGCCGAGACCTCTTTGTACTCAACCTTCCACAGACTTTGGCATCCAACCCTTTCCTCTCAGGTAAAAACCATTAACGTTCTCTGCGCCTGCCTGTTTCCTGAGCTCATGATGCTCCTCCCACCTCAGTCTCCTCCCATTACCTTGGTACATACCTGGCTCCCCGTGTCTCCACAAGTCCTTGGGAGAGGAGCATAAGAATTGGGCCTTTGAGCCGGGGCGGTGGTGGCACATGCCTGTAATCTCAGCACTTGGGAGACAGAGGCAGGCAGATTTCTGAGTTCGAGGCCAGTCTGGTCTACAGAGTGAGTTCCAGGGCAGCCAGGGCTACACAGAGAAACCCTATCTCGGAAAACCAAATCCAAAAAAACAAAAAACAAAAAACAAAAAAAAGAATTGGGCCTTTGAAATGATTTCTTGCTTTGTGGCCCAGGCTGGCCTCAAACCGCCAGTCCTGTCTCAGCTTCTGCCTCTCGAATTACAAATCTGTGCTACCACATCTATCACACCCCACCTTTTAAAGTGACTTTCAGAAGCCGATTCAAGCCAATTCCCGTATTAGTTAGCAAACCTCTGGTGTGGTTGGAAAAGCAGAACTCAAGGGGACTTCCAATAAAACAGCATGATTGAAAAAGAGAGGTGCCAGCAAGGGATACTGAGGAAGTAGGTGTTAAGCCTGGTGTGGTAGCACATACCGTAACCCCGGCCTTTGGGAACTAAGAGGCAGGAGTGCCAGGAGTTCGAGGCCATCCTCAGCTATATGGTAAATATGAGGATAGCTTGTGCTACATGAGACTCTATCTCAGAAAAGCAAAGTGTATCATGAATGTTGAAATTAATTTGTGGTTATAAAATATTCCAGGGGATGGAGGTATGACTCAGCAGCTAAAAATGTTTGCTCTTGCAGATTGCCTGGGCGGTGGCTCGAAACTATCTGTAACTCTAGGTCCAGAGAGTTACAGCGCCCTCTTCTGGCTTCCATGAGTATAACACACACACACACACACACACACACGTGCAAAACACTCATACACATAAAATAAAATATTTTGGTATGTATGTCATTAACTGTTACCATGCCAACAAGCTCAGAGCCCAACCCTGTCAGACTTGGAGTTCTGCATGTGACAGACCTGGGCCCTGTTCTTAGCTGCAGTTGACAGTGTCGTGTGTCTTACTGAAGGCATCTGGTGAGACTGACTGCAAGTTGTACCTCAATTTTAGAGCTGACAAATGGAAAACTGATGGACAGAAATAGCTCTGACAAGGCCCCCTCATATCAAGGATGATACACTACCTAACCAACGAGCAACCGTTGTCATCCAACAGACCAAGCGTGTTCTGGACAGCGGGGATTGGCACTGGCTTCGGCGGGGTGAGCCTCTGTCTCCAGGAAGTCATGAGCACAGAAAGTAGGGCTTCAGGAGAGAAGAGACACCCACGTGAGTGGGACAGGCCAACAGTAAGAGAGAGCAGGACCTCAGGGCTTTCCAGATTCCCATCTGGTCCTATATGGAGACTACTTTCTACTCCTGTATTCTGTGACATCCTGAGGCTGACCATGTATTGCTGGACTGGCTAGCTAGTCCATGTTATTGACAAAGGGTCCCCTTTTGTTGACAGTTGTGTTTCTATGACTCTGCTCTTTTTAGATAGTAGCCCACCTGTGGATACAACAAGAGCTGGAACTGGTCTCATCTCCAACGCTTTCTACCTCTGAAGCAGCTGTCACTCTCCATTCTGGTGCTGTGGGTTTAGATCAGAAATGTCTCCCAAAGGACAGGTATTGAGGGCCCTGTTACAGCCTGGGGTACTGTGGGGAGATGACTGGACCCGTAAGAAGTGGAGCCGTGTAGAAGGAAGCCTCTGCTGTCTGCCTGCATGTGCTTCCCCACCATGATGGGCTGCCTTGCTACAGACCCAGAGACAACAGGGCCAACAGTATGGATTGAAAACCCCCGGAGCCATGAGTCAAGTGTCTCTCTTATAGATTACTCTGTGTATTTCATCACCCTGAGAGAAAGCTGGCTAACACACTCTGGACTTACTAGCCATGTGACTGTACTCTAGCTACTGAGTTTGTGCCCAGAGGGAAACTTAGAGATGGTCTAGCAATGGAAACAGCACTGAGTCAGCCTGGGTGCTCAGAACAGTCCTTAGGGGTTTGGTTGAGAAAGTGCTGGCGAGTCAGAAAGAGACGCTGTACCCACGGACCAGCCTTGCGGGGCTGTCAACAGTCTCCAGAGGACGGCTCTGAGACGGATGATGATGTAAAGTTAAAATGCACGCAGGCAGGAAAGAGATGCTTCCCACAGATAGAGGAGCTAACTTAACCGCTAGCTGGGTCACAGAAGGGAATTCCATCCATGTACTTAGAGTAAGCTGGAAGACTGACCGAGAATAAAATATAGAAAATGTCCGTGGACAAGTGAGGAGAGGCAGGCTGGACCACCTGGTGACAGGCAAACAGCTTCTATTAAGAGATGGGGTTCATCTTGAGTGACCTTAACCGCAGCCGCCCTGAAGATGGTTGTCGTGTGCCTGTTTTCGAAGTCCATGTGATACGTAACAGCCTCAAAAGCAGAAACAAGTAGCACAGGACTTATAAATAAACAGGTACAATGGATGCTCTGGTGGTGTGATTTGTCCCCCTCGTGACCAACTGTCATGAACAAGTAAAAGGGGTTGCCATGCCTTGTTTTGTGGTTTTAATAAGTCGGGCACGTGATTTTGATTTTGGAACTGGGAAGGGATCAGTTAAACAACATTAGATTGCTCATAGGAATTGATTTATTATAGTTATAACATTTTCAGTTGTTTTGTGCTAAGCAAGATGTCTCTGGAGTTTAATATCCTGGGGAAACCCATTAAAACTTGTAATTATGGTTTAAAATGTTCAGAGGAGTTTAATGAGGTTTGCCAATGGGGTTGTTTTTGAGGAGGAACTAAATCTGTTAAAATGAACAAATGATTAAAAAAAACCCACAATATGTGTATGATGACCTTAAATGCCCGTTTTAACGGGGGAAGAAGCTAACTCAGTAGGAGTGCTTGTGTGGTTCACACAAGCCCTGGGATCCATGACCGGCATCAAAAGAGAACCGAGGTTAAAAATCTTTATCCTCAACAGCCTAAAAACTAATTTATGGGATAACTTGGTGGCACACTCTCGTTCAAATGACTTATGTAATTGTTAAGAATAAACACTGATGACGGAGCAGCTACCAAGTAAAGGCTCTTGCCACCAAGCCTGGTAATCTGAGTTTGATCCCTGGAACCCACATGGTGGACTTAAGAGCCAACTCCAAGTCATTCATCCTGTGACCTTCGGAGTTGCTGTGGTACACACATGACCTCTATCCTCCAGTAAACAAATGATTAAAAAAAAATATGTTTTTTAAAGTACTGCTAAGGACATATACTAACCGCACCTTTGGAAACTGGAGCTCCAAAATGCTTATATCCTGGGTCTGGAAAAAAAAGTTCAGTTAGGGTAACTTCTCTGCCCCTCCCCCCCAAACACGTCAATACTTACTTTAGTTAATTTGCATATAAATAGCTAGGAACAAGTCTGTCTGCCCTCTCACAGTTTTGGAACCGTGACCAGGACCAGTCTACTTCTATGGCTTTCTCCATAAAGATACTCATTATCTTCCAAGCTTCCTACTGTTCAAGGGAAAATGCATGCGTAAATTTCCCAAGGCAAGTGCCAATCGCTCACCTAGTATCCTCAGTGGCCCAGCAGCCAGACCATTTCCCAGGCTGAGAGCTCCAGAATGTTCCCTGAACCAATCCCTACAGGGTTTCACCATAGACTTCTCTAGCTCAGCCCGGAGAGTTCTGATGGCTTTAGTCCCACTAACTGCAGTTAGTACTATGTTAAAGATTGCCCTATTTAAAAAACAAAATCTTACATGTATACGTGTGTGTGAGCACATGTGTGCACATCCATGTGTCAGAGGACACGTTTTAAGAGTTGGTTCTGTTTACCATGTGGGTCCCAGGCTTGGGCCTTCAGGGTTGGCGGCAGGGGCCTGCCCACTGGCCTACTTTCAAGTGATTCTTCCAACTCAACGGAATCTTTAAAGTGAAAGATTAGACTGGCCACCGCCAACACACGTGCAGATCAGTGTTCTCCGTTCTCTCTACCATCACGACTTCACGACTACAACAGCGCCACTTAATGAATGGGAGCCTGGCAGAGAGCCAGCTCACCATTCTTAGGAGGCACAGCCAGGGATTTTAAAACTGACCCCAGGCAGAACTCCCAAACACATCGGCATAACTCTACTTGCGAAGTTATTTCAACCGTGGTCACTTTTGCACTCTGAAGCCTCGGGACTTCTAACAGGCCCCCAGCACCACYACCACATATTGCTAGACAACAAATGATAAATTGAAGCATATCATCATATATGTTTGGATATGGGGGAAGCGCTGGCAATCTGCAATGTCAATGAGCTCCTTGCAATGACCAAATCTACAACCTGTGATACATTTTGGGGTCTCTAGGGATTGAATTCAGGGCCTGGCATATGCTTGTTGCATACACTGCCACCAAGCCCCAGCCCTCTATGGGACGCTTACAGTAGGAAAGGGGAATACAACCCTGACACAATCCAAGCTGTTTCCCTGCAGCAAAAACAAAACGGCTGGGGTCACAGATGCTACAGAAAACCAAGAAAGCTGGGCCTTTTCATCAGGGGACCCTTCATGCACTGTGACCTTTCAACTCCCAGGACATCGAGGAGACCATCTTTTCCTTTTCAAAATAAAGAAGTGAGACTGTCCATTACCAGGCTCAAAATCTAGAGGTGGTGGGTACCGAGAGAGAATGTACCCCACACCATTCTTGACACACCCCACCCCCACTTCTGGAAGTCAGCAAAAGGAACAAGCAAAGTAAGATCACGGGAGTGTTGTTTTAATACAGTCTGTGCCAAGCAACATCATAATCTCCAAGTTTGTCCGATCATTAATAGGCAATATTTTTTTTTAAAAAATTAAAAAAACAACAACAACAAAACAACTCTGCAGTCATAAAACAGGCCAGCCACACTTTTGAGGAGACTTGAAAATGAGAAGCCATGAATTATCTTCTTCGAAGAGCAGCCATTTCAAAAGGTTTTCTTTAATATCATAAAATATTCTCATGGACAAGTGAGCTAGCAAACACACATGCACCAGTGTGTCTCTGACAAGAGTACCCACCTACCCCACCCCCAAGTGGACATGAAGTTAGAGAAATGAATACAGCAGACAGAACAGGTAGAAGGAAAAAAAATCAGTAAAAAGAATGGAATATAACTTTGTGCTTGGTTATCTTCCTATGTCACAACAAAAACATTTCGGTGCAAATAGTTAATTTTTCCTCTTTTCCATTTAAGACTGGTGGAGAAAAAAATACTTTTTTCTATAATAAAATATGTAGTTTTTTGGCTTTTTTTTTTCTTTTTAAACTTTTTTTAAGGTAACTTTTTTTTCCTTTTTTGCAGAAAATAATTTTGTAAACTGTCACTTTGCGGGCAGAGAGGCTCGGTGCCGCCTGGGTCGGAGCTCTGTCCCCCTTGGTGGCTGAGCAGAAACCAAACCCGGACAGCGAGACTGGGTGCAGGAGGAGCAGGGTGGGGCGCACGCGCAGAGGCCAGGGTGGGGGAGGCAAGGGCGGGTTAGAGGTCACTCTCGCCGTACAGCGCCGTGGAGAAGGACATGTAGTCTAGAGCACCGGGCACGGAGTCGGGGCCCGCGTAGGGGGCCATTCTTGCGATGCAGTACTCGGCCTGGTCAGGTGGCAGCTCGCGGCGCAGCTCATCCACCGTGATGTAATTCTGCGGAGAAAACATGGTCAGGGTCGCAAAGCTCGGCAGTGGCCGGAAAGCAACGCGGCATTGCCGCAACTACTAGGTCGTAAACTTGCCAGTAAGGTTCTGCAACGCGACGCTGCTGCCATTATTAGGTCGTAAACTTGCCAGGAATGTTAGGTACCTGTGTTTTCCTCTCCTAGCTCTACTTATACAATACATGCATGCATACATACATATAACACAGACATCTGTATGTATGAACATTTATATTTTAATATATTATATATAAATATATAATATATATTTAAAATATGTATTTACAAATTATATATCATATGTAGATGGTATTTTAAACACGTCATGTTTTCCATTTTAGTATCTACTTCAACTTCCTTCCAAACCTATTTCGCTTGGACTCTTCATTCATCCTACTAATTGACAGTAACCACGTGCTGGCTCAGTGTCAGCAAGTCCGTTGGCGGAACGCGTAAATTCCTAGGAGCCCTTCCACATCCCCCCAGCCAGCCTCTCTAGGGGCCTCCTCGTCTAATCGTGAGTGTCCAGCAGGGTAAAATGAATGTCCATTTTAGGCGTCACAGCTACGGGCCGCCTTCTTAACTGGTCGACACAACTGTATACAGGCCTTGTCACGTATCAGCCTGCTCCCAGTCTGGGCCTCTGGATTTCCTTTCCTTCCCCCACTGAGTAAATCGACACAGAAGCTGCTGTTTTAGGGGCTGAAGGGTCTAGAACAATGGTTCTAACATGAGGGCCAAATGACCTTTCCACAGTGGTTACATGTCAAATATTTACATTATGATTCATTAACAAATTGCAATTATAACAAAAAATTGCAGTTATGAAGTAGCAACGAATTAATTTTATGGTTGAAGGGTCACCACCATGTATGGAAGGGTCTCTGCATTAGGAAGGTTGAGAACAGCTGGTCCAGAACTTACCAAAGACTTTACAGCTCCAGGCTCTTCAGCCGGGAGTCCCCTGGGACCCAGTGTGAGGAAGAAATGGGGCTGCCCTGTGTTCACTGCAAAAGTCAAGCGACCACTTCCCCTTCCTGAGCTTTTTAATCATTTCAACTAGATGGCTTCTGAGGACCCTACACACTCTGACTACTCTACATCTGTGTCCCCCATTCTATACACGTGGGGTTTGCCGACCTGCCGGCTTCTTTGCAAAGCCTATACCATGTCCTCATGGGCAGAGAGGCACAACAAGGCCCAGTGGGACCCTGAGAAGAGTGACTGAGATGCTCATATCCCAGCCCCGTGACCAACAGATCAGAGTCTAGATGGTGCCCGGGCCACAAGAGACACCCACCTTATCTCCAGCCAGGATCTTGAAGGAAGCCATGACTTGATCTGCTGTGTCTGTGTCAGCCGTCTCCCGAGACATGAAGTCGATGAAGGCCTGGAAGGTCACTACCCCCAGGCGGTTGGGGTCTACAATGCTCATGATGCGGGCGAATTCTGCCTCTCCCTGGGGGAAACAGCCAGCCCACACCTGTCACCCTAACGGCCTACGGGGCATCGCAGGCGTCCCCTCCAGCCCCAAGTAGCTGTGGTTGGAATAGAAGGCACAACAGACCTCTCATCTGGCTTGGGTGGCCCCAGGTGAGAAAGTGACTCAATAGGTGTGAGTCTCAGGACTTCCCACCCCCTGAAGAGCCCTGAGCTGCCTTTACAGAAGATGATGGTAGTGTTAATTATAATAACAGCAACTTCAACAACGGCTGACACCCATACAGTATGTAATATATGCCAAATTCGTCTTATTATCACAACTGAATGAAATCACAGTATTTCCATTGTATGGGAAATCTGAGGCCCAGACAGGGTAAGTGACTTACCCAAGGTCACACAGCTAGTGAGTAGGGAGCTAGGATTAGGACCCAGGCAGTCTGGCTCCAACATTTGCTGTTTCCCTAATACTCTGTGCCAGATGTGCACAGTACTCGCGATTACTTTAACTCTTACAACCACTTTGTGGCGTTTCCTCACTTCATCTGAGACCACAAGCTTTGATGGCAATGTGGGGTTTACTGAGTATACTTCTGGTCTAGCCTTTAACCCTGCTGGGCATCCCATGGGCTCTGTACTTGGTTCAATGGACACCCGTCTGTCCAGCTAAGGTCCTATCCTGCTCAGAAAGCTGGATGCAGAGGGGACAGAACAAGGTTAGAGAGAGGCCTGGGCCAAGACCGAGTGGTGGCAGCTCTGGATAGAGCTATTATCGGTGCAGAGTTTAACCTCCATTGTCATGTAAGACAAAGCAGAGTTATCATTCCATACGCCTTGGGGTTGGCTGTCCACAGCCGTGTCCACTGTGGGAGTCAAAAAGCCCTTTCTCCACAGTAAGTACCATAAGTTAAACTGGTTCAGAAACCATGAGGAGGAGGCCAAACCTCCCAGCCACACCCTGGCCCCATGGGTGGGCTGGTTTTCAGATGCCATCTTCCCCAAGGAAGGCGATAAGGGACTCCCCTGAGGAGGGCAGTTCTAACCTAAGAGCCTTCGTCCACCATTACTAAGACTTAGCTTCTCCGGTCAGGTGCCTGCCTCCCGGCCAGGGCCACAGAAAGCCCGGCAGGTGGAGGATGGGGTGTACGTTACCATGTTGTAACCCATGGAGATAAGGCAGGCGCGGAAATCATCTGTGTCCATCATGCCCGTCTTCTTCTGTGGGGCAGTGGTGCCAAGACACAGGAGGGACAGACAGGTGGGAGGAGGAGGGGCCAGGCAGAGGCCAGGAAGACAGTGGAAAGGAAGGAAGGACCCAGTTTATGGTGTGAAGAATGGGAGGAGTCGAAGAATGCAGGAGGAACATGTCGAAGGAGATCAGAGCAAAGAAATGCAGAAGTCCAGTCCACAGACGAGGGAGAGGAGGCGGATACCCAAGCAGGTTCCCAGGAAAGGTAGCCGAAGGCAGAGGTCGGAAGTCAGGGAACCCGACAGGGGGCAGGCAGGGAGAGCGGAAGAGGACGAGCCCCGAGGCCCACGGGAAGGGGGACAGGGAGAGTCAGACAGAGAGAGAAGAAAAAAAGGAGAAATGCGTTATTTCTCTCCCCAGAGGCCACCCTTGAGCGTGCTCCGTGCAGGAGGCGAGTACCTGGGGGTCGTTGCCAATATCATAACCCAAGCTGATGAGGCAGGCTTTGAACTCTTCGGGACCCAACGTGCCGGAGTGATCCTGGGGCCGTGGTGCGCCAGGCAGCGAGCCATGCGGTGTCAGGGAAGAGGAGGCCGTGAGGGGGTGGGGTGGGGAGGGTGGGCCATGCCCCGGGGTGGGAGGTGGTGTGTGTGGGGAGACACGGGGACAACGGCATGCGGATGGAGAGGGTGGAGGGGGAGGGTGGGGGAAAGGGGAAATAAAAGTGCACACAGTTAGACACACAGACGAGGTTCCAGAGGGGGCCCTGTCCCTGGAACACATGGCCCTGCTTGGGAAAGCAGGGCAGAGGGGGGGAACATGATGAGCCACAGGGTGAGAAGCTCCCAGAAGTGTCCCAGGTGACCTGACATCTCCCAGAACCCTAGCCCCACCCCACCTCGCCAGGTACCTGGAGGGCAGTAAAGCAGGCAGGGTGGTGGACAGCACCTGACCTCATGCCCCACCTCCCCGTGGCTGTCCCCAAGCTCAGGGCGCTGGGATTGTGCAGCACACTGACAACGCAGCCTGTCCTGAAGCTGACATGAGAACCCAGGAGAGTGGACTCTAATGTCCCCAACAGTGGGTCCCAAAGGCAGCCTGGGTAGGGACAGAGTCTCTTTTTGTTCCTTTGTCCCAAGGCAGAGGTAAGGGACGGTCCCCACAGCCACAGGCACAGGGCTTTACTTGTGGCTCTGGCAGCCTGTTTCCAAGGGTTGATTTCTTACGGGAGACAGAGTCAAGAATGAAGAGGAACTTTCCTCTCCTCACCCCAACATTAGCATTCTCTCTAGGAACACTATGAAGGTTTACAGGGCAAAGTGGATTTCCAAGGTCAGCTCAGACAGCCTGGCTCTGTAGGGTATACTGAGTCAGGGCAGGCTGTTATCAGGTTCTTCCTCTCTCTCCTCCTCACCTACCCAAGGACCAGGCTAATGCCCCGGGCAATGCCCTCCAGGGCTCTGGGTCGGGGGTTGGAGGCCATTCTAGGTAAGCAAGGGTAGGGGCTCTCACCCGGTCAAAGTGGTTGAAGGAGGCCCGGAATTCGTTCATCTGTTCCTGGCTGATGCCTTTGGCATCCCGGGTCAAGATCTGGTTCTCCACCTCATTGATGGTTCTGGCAATGGTGGTGAGCAGCTGCTCCCAGCCCACACGGATGTGCTAGAGCAAGCAATGAGCCCATCAGAAAGGAGCGCAGGGTCTGGGCTCCAGGCTGTCCAACTAACTATTCCTCCTCCCAACGTAAAAATGGCAGACGTAGGGCTGGAGAGATGGCTCGGTGGTTAATAGTATCTGGTGCTCTTCCAGAGGACGCAGGCTCAATTGTAGGGCCCCTTATGGCAGCTCACAACCACCTATAACTCTAGTGCCAGGGGATATTTCCTCTTCCAGCCTTCTCGAACGCCAGGAACAGACACGGTGTACAGACATACACTCGGGAAATACTCATAACCATAAAATAAAAATATTATTTTTAAAGACCAAAAAAAAAAAAAAAAAAAAACCAGTTAACTTGATCTTCTCTCTGGAGTTACAGTATCACTTTCAGGAGAGACACACACTCTATCAGGAAGGAAAGCCTGCAAGGGCTGGAAGAAACAGACCTTTGCCTGGAAAAGCAACAAGACCCAGATTTGCCATTGGAACTCTGCTAGTGAAGGAAGGTAGATTTTTGTGGTGGGAAAAGCTAAAAAAAAAAAAAAAAAAAAAAGGAACCATCCCAGCAAGACCTACCCCACAGCCACACATATAGGAATACATATCTACAAATAAACCTTTGAGGGAAACCCACACAGCTGGCACTACATAATGGCCTTCTGGTCAACGACAAGCCAAATACACCATGGTGGTCTCGGCGACTGCGTAGTAATACTACAGCCGGTGGAAGCACACTCTGATATCGAACAACAAGGAGACCCCTTATTAAGGCAAACCTTGGAACATATCCTGTAGGTGAGGGATGAAGATGTTAACCTCACATCATTTAGGAAGTACCTAAGCCAGTGAGGTCTTGAGCCCACGAGCACCAAAATCACTGGGGAGTGCTTGTTAAAAATTAAGGTTCATTAAGCTAGGGACCAGATGTGCATACTTGCAACAAGTTCTCTGGCCTCCAGAAGGTACCGCAGATTGATTTTCGGGGTAGAGAACATACTCCTCTTCCTACAGCCTGATTCATTGGGAGATGCTGCCCCAAGTAGAGGAGAGGAAGAGCCCCAGGCTTCCTCCCAGAGAAGCAGGGCCGGGCCATTTACCTCCATGGTGTAGTTGGTGTGCTTATTGTCGAAGATAAGTGCCTCCTGGATGAGCTGGTGGTCGCACTCCAGCTGGTCAATCTTTGGCTTATAATTGACGATGCTCTTTTCGTACTGCCGCAGGTGGCTGAGCTGGTCCTCCAGGGTGCCGTGCATCTCAATGGAGATCCTCCCAATCTCCTGCTCATCAAAAGGAGATGTCTCGTCATACCGCCCTACTCTGAACTCCTGGGGCAGGGACCAGTCCCTCTGGTCACCTCTCCTGGCTAGCACCCTAGCCCTAAAGAGGTTAGCACTGGCAACAACACTTAGCAGGAAAAGATATTTAGCACGGCCGTTCCTTGGTAGGGAGGCTGCATCCTACACTTATACCCAAGTGTCTCCCCTCGATCTATGTGGAGCCAGGGCCCCTCTTATTTCTCAGTTCACCTGGTGGGCCTCCTCTACAGCCCTGCTGTTTTGCCTCCTAGGACGGCTGTCCAGTTCCTACTGCTCCCCATTCATCCCCAGGAGCCGGGCCCAATGTACACTTCTGCCAGCCACTCACTCACGGAAGTGGTTCTTGGTGAAGGCGGGTTTGTTCATTCAGTTCAGTCCTGTTAAAACTTATCAAGCATTTACAAGTAGAGTCTTGGGGATGCATGTACCTGAACATGCGTGCTCGAGTGCATGTGTGTGTGTGTGTGTGTGTGTGTGTGTGTGTGTGTGTGTGTGTGTGTGTGTGTAGGTGTATACCCATATAAACTTGACATGGACTCTGTGCACGAGATGTTTATTGATCACACTCTGGCCACGTCCCTTTTCTGATCGAGCCTCTCCGTCCTGGGAAATATTCTATACTTGTTGAAAGGCTAGGCTCTCTTTCTGAAAAGAATCAGGCTCACTGCCAGGAAAGACAAGACAATCCAGCAGGCCTGAGCTGATCAAAGCCTTCAGTCGCTCTTCCTGTGGAATTTTCATAGGTGGTTCCTTAATAGTGTCCTACTTTGCTCCAATCAGACCCAGGGACCAAACCATCAGCATCCCCTGCAACTGAATAATCATGGGCTCAAGCCTCAGGACGTCATGGTCCTTCCTAGTACGCAAGTGACTTGACTAGTTGGAATGGTGCTAAGTAGGAAGAGAAGGAACATTCCCAGCCTGCTTCTCATGACAAAACTCACCTCCATCTTGGTCTGGATCCAGGGCCCGATGACATTGGCCTGTGCCCCAAATTGCTTGCGTAACCTCTCATTGTGTTGCTGCCTCGCATGCTCCTCCGTGAGAGCCTGGTCCCTCCGGGGCACCAGCTGCCGTACCTGGGGTGGGAACAACCGAGGACTCTGTGGGTGGGCCAGACACCTCGAAGGTGAGAAAATGAGGGCCCCACTGAGGGAGAGGGGCAAGTCAGAACGCAGCAAGAGTGAAGATGTCAACGTGGGCTAGAAATTCATTTATCAATAAATGAAAACCAGTGAGATAAAGATAAAAATTCTGCTCTTAAGAACTGTGTGATGACTCAACCTAAGCCCATCCACCTTTTAACTCACATGGTCCCATTTGCCATTGATCTCCTGAGGCGTAATGGTTGTATAGGGGTTGGTGCCTGCCATGTTGACATGATAGGTCTGGACAATCTTAGACACTTCATTGTGGATACCCAGGATGGCCAGGCGCTCCTTGTCTGCATCCGGGAGAGTGGCCTTGAACTGCTCATGGGCTGTGGTCAGTCCCTGGATAGACAATGGCATGATCAGTACTGATACTCAGGGGAGTCAGGGCTCCCCTCAGACACAGTAAACAAAGTGAGTCCAAGAGGTAGAAAAGAAAAGGGTGAAGGGCCCTAACGACCAAGTCCCACACCTAGTGGAGACCTAGAGGCATCAAACCAAGTTCTTATGTCAGAGAACCAGCAAGGCCGACTAGTTTGAGAAAGGCAAAGGCAGAGTCTGCTAGGCAACAGCTGTATCCTGAGGGCTGGTACACCCAGCGGCTCAGGGACATTCAACACCATATCATCAGATCAGTCATATGGGGGTGGGCAAGCTCTGCTCCCCAGGTAACTTCGTCCAACACTAGCTCCTTCAGCTTCCTGCAAAAAATCCCCTTTTCTTCCTCTCCCATGAGAATGCTATGATTAAAGACATTATCAACATACTTAGTTTACGCAGTGGTTGGAATTGGACTCAGGGCTTCATGATGCTAAACCAGCACGCTACCAACTTAGCTGTATCCTTAGCCCCTGCTAACATGTTGATCTAATGTTTACAGTTACATAAAAGATTCAGGAAGCTGGGAGCCAATGGCAGCTCCAAGATTAATGTTAAAAGTTAAGATTTGGGGGCTGGAGAGATGGCTCAGAGGTTAAGAGCACTGACTGCTCTTCCAGAGGTTCTGAGTTCAAATCCCAGCAACCACATAGTGGCCCACAGCCATGTGTAATGGGATCCAATGTCCTCTTCTAGTGTGTCTGAAGACAGCGACAGTGTATACATATACATAAAATAAATAATTATTTAAAAAAAAGTCAAGATTTGGGATATGGTATATAATAAAGACTACATTTTTGTGTGCACAAAATAAAAGGTACAAAGAACACATAGATAAATGCATTTGTCTGTATACACAGAGACTCTGGTCATACTACTTACCCCTGAAAAGGGGAACAGGGGGCCAGAAAGAGCTATGGGAAGGAATCCTTGCCTTAGCACCCCGTGTCTTTAGGATATTGTCCTACGTACACATATTACCTTGTCAAAATAATTCAAGTGCTAGAATGGGTGTAATATCGACATGCTCCTTTAGTCTCAGTACTGGGGTGGCAGAGGCAGGAGGATCTCTGTGAGTCTGAGGCCAGCATGGTATAGATAATGTGTCCCAGACTAACCAGGAGTACACAGTGAGTACAAAGAGCCTGTAGGGGTAAGAGGCTACAGAGATGACTCAGCAGTTACGAGCACTTGCTGCTCTTATAGAGGGCCAGTGTTCAGTTCCCAGTATACACATGACTACCAACAACAACCTCAGACTCTAGTTCCAGGGGACTCTGGGCACTATATGTAAGTGGCGTACATGCATGCATGCAGGCAACACACAACATAACAAACAAATAAACAAAAACACGCGACCTCATATGCTAATATTAGTAATCTACAGAACCCTTAGGATATTGTTTCCCAATTTATCCTAAAAAGGATCAGCCTCTTGGGGCTGCCCACCTGGATCTCCTCAATGGTATGTACGATGAAGGTGTCTTGAAGGTCCTCCATAGCTCCCTCCATCCAGTTGTTGAAGGGTGCAGCCCTCTTGGCGTACTCCAGGTATAGCTGGTCAATGGTTTCCAGCAGCTTCTCTGTTCGCTGGGAGCATCAAGGGGGGTGGAGTGTTTAGCAGAGTGACATCTAGAGTCAGTGCCCCCGCCCCCAACCCCCAGCATCTTGGTATAGGAGTGCTGGACTGGATGGGACAAAAGGAACCAGTTCTTGAGTGGCCCTGGGTCTTGGCTGTCAAATGACAGGGCATCTCACATTGGAATCAATTGTCCTGGCCCTAAGAAGGTCTAAGTTTACAGAAGAGGACAGTTCTCAAGAGGCTGGAGCTGGGCTGACAAGTGCACTGAGCTGCAAGATGAGTTAACACTGAGATAGGAGGAGGGCCTCTGTGGTGAGAATTCTGGTTTCTTTAAAAACACATAAATGTTATGGGAATATGTATCTGTGTTAATCCCAGGTGTGGGACACAGGGCTGCTCTAGATTGTCCTCAGCAGCTGACTAGCATCACTTCCTGCTCTAGCAGAGGCGTGATTTTGCCAGCTGCAGATAGTTTCTGCAAGTGTGTGATGTTTGAAATTCTGGGGACTTCTGACAGGGTACATAAATGCTAGGACCCCAAGGGGGTGTTGTAGATCAGTGGTTTTTGTAGTTTGTTAAATAGTTGTGTACAAAGAAGAAACAATAAGAAGTTAGATAGGGCTGGTGAAATGGCTCAGCAGTTAAGAGCACTGACTGCTCTTCCGAAGGTCCTGAGTTCAAATCCCAGCAACCACATGGTGGCTCACAACCATCTGTAACAAGATGTGACACCCTCTTCTGGTGTGTCTGAAGACAGCTACAGTGTACTTACACATAAAGAAGTTAGATAACCTGTTGGCAAAGATCAAACTTGCCCCAAAGAACTCAACGCCCCTAATCAGCAGGAAGGAGTCTACCAGTAATGTTGCCCCCTTCCCCTCTATCCCTTTTTCTCTCCTACCTAGTGTTAGGGGGTAGAAAAGGTGTGAGAAGAGGGGTAGAGAAGGGTGGAAGAAAGAAGAAGCCACAAAGTAGCCAAAAAAGTCCAGCAACAGATCTCCACTCACACATCGTGGTCAAAGGGAGTCATTCCACAGGTCCGAGCTAGGGACCGTCCAGAGGATCATGGGAACTCATAAAGCAAAGAACCTAGGAAGAGGGTCCTACCTCTAAAGCTTCTCTCCGCTTCTGAGTGAGAGCCCCTAGATTGTCCCACTGGTCACAGATCTTTTGGCAACGAGCGTTGACACTTGGTGAGTCATAATAGTCCAGCTCACTGTGGAGTGGGATGAGACGGGGAGTCAAGTGACAGTGGCACAGGTGGAGAGGGCTGGGGGCAGGGACTGTAGCTCCTGTTCCTGGGGATGGTGGGAGCACCAACAATGCCGGGAGAACTGAAAGTGCTCTCCTCCACACACCATCCAGACCCTCCCATTCCTGCCTCTTTGGCATTTAAGAAACCAGAAGCAGGGAAGGTGGCTGCTCCTCTCCAACAGTCCCTGCCCCAACCAAAGTTGATGGTGACTTTAATGACCAATGACAGGAAGCTGCTGAAACTCAAAGGAAAAGCTCAGAGCCACAGACCAAGGCTTGAGAGCTGGGCATGGTGACTCATGCCTGTAATCTCAGCACTCTCCTGCGAAGCCGAGACAGGAGAATTGCCACATGTTTGAGGCTACCCTGAGCTACACATTGAGTTCTAGGCCAGCCTAGGCTACAGTTTGAACCCTGCCTTAAAAGAAAAACCAAAAACAAAACCTGGGCTGGCAAAAAAAAAAAAAAAAAAAAAAAAAAAAGGCACTTGTGTGCAAGCCTGAAGAACTGAGTTCAAGCCCCGGAGCTCACAGTAAAAACAGAGGAGGAACCAACTCCTTCAAGTTGTCCTCTGACCACCACACACCATGGCATGCATATGCTTGCATGCATGCATGCGTGTGCGCGAGAGCACACACACACACACACACACACACACACACAATTTAAAAACAAGACAAAAAGTAAAAAAAAATGCATTAATAAACCCCATTACTTTTATGCGAACCTAAAAAACATTAATTAAAAGGCAAAATCAAACCAAACCAGTGTGTGGGCACCCTCTGGTCTTGCCCTGGTAGTAGGTGATAACCAAATGTCTGCACAAGAACGGAATGGTTGGGGCTCTCTCGCACCAGGAAGGGGCCTTGCCTTCTCTATTACCTCCTTTCCCTCGTGGGTGCAACTCTCCTCCCCCCAGCCCCCACCGCTTCCCAGCACCATCTGTCTGCTTATTCCCTGATTCCCACCCTCACTCATCCACAACAGCTGAGAAAGCAGATCTCAGCCTCCTGCTGGGGCACCAGGGAGGGAGGTCAGAGCAGGCGTACTTAAGCTCCTGGGCAATGGCTGCGATCTGCTCCACTCGGTCCTGGTGGGCGGCCAGGTCACTCTCAAAGGCCTCGTGCTTCTTGAGCAGGGCCTTGATCTCAGACAAGGTGGCTGTCTCATAATCCTTCTGCCGCAGCATGGCTTCTTTGCCTGGGGTCAGAGAGTGGGTGGGGGAAGGGGGGCCACCGGTGAGCAGGAGCCAGGCAAGCACGTTTGGTCTAGTCATCCAACTCTTGAGCCCAGAGGTATCTGCCTCCTGTCAGGGTATTTCCCCTGAGGCACTCAGTATGCAGCAAGACTATCCAACTGTGGGGAGGGACTGGAAAGAGACCACGGTCTCCACAGAGGATTTCCAGGCCATTTAAACTGCTTGTATATGAAGGTTACACGGGAATATGCAGAAATGCATGAAGTCACTGTCTAACATCAAGAAACACAGCAATATATGCTAAATGGAATAACCAGGAAAGAACAAAATAAAACAAAACAAGCCAAACACTTCATCAGTAGTACCCAGGTTTAGAATGTCCCTGGTCCTATGGGTGAGTCCTGAGAGCCCTGCAGGGACCCCCCTTTCCCAGACATTCTCAGTGTAGTCAGTGATCTGCACCCTCTGCTGCTCACGTCCATGGGTGGCTAGAGACTCCACAGACCATCAGTAATGCCCCAGCCTAGGGCAAGGGCAGCTCTTGTATTTTTGAGCCTGTTCTCAGAAGAGGAAGGCAGGGATGAAAAGAAAAATGACCTCCCTAAAAAGCTTCCAAGCTGCCTCAGGAAGGACCCTCTCAGGCAGGGGCAAAGGTCGCCTTGCTTACGTGTCACTCCCTCTGTGCCTGTGCCGCCACAGGGCGTTCGGACCTTCTTGGTCCAAGGGGCTAAGAGCTGGGCCCAACGGTAAAGCATTTCTCTCTGGTATTGAATTCCCTGATTCCTCTTTAAAATCATAACACAGTAAGTTTAGATTTAATTTACAAATAAACCCATTTATCTATTCCTATATAAATTATATTTTCTGTCTTAAGACTACTTAGCAGCACACACGATCAGAATTCCTGGGTACAGTGGTCCTTTAAGATCTGTAGGGGACTCATTTCAGGACCCCTGAGGATACCAAAATCCCAACATGCTCAAATCCCTTAATAAATTGGCACAGTATATGCATATACTCTCCATATATTCTCCCCTATACTTTACACCACTCAGGTCGCTTACAGTATAAATGCACTCTAGCTAGCTGCTCATCCATATGGAGTTATGACAAGGAAACAGTCTCAACGCACACATAATTCCCTTTGTTTTTAGTATTTTGCTTCAAAGTTGGTGGAATCCAGACACCCAGAACTCATGGAAGTGAATATTTTCTTGGCCAGATTCCTCCAACAGCGCTTCTCGCTGCTCTGTGGGGTACCACACCCACCCCACCCCAGCTCATTCTGTGGTAGATTATCACCGCAGATACCCCTGTGCGCACAATTTCCTCCATGGTTAGGGTTAACTGCTTCGTCTCAAGAAATGAATTCCAGTTGGGTGTGGTGTCACGGGCCTTTAATCCCAGCACTAGGGGGCAGAGGCAGTTGGATTTCTGAGTTCCAGGACAGGCTGGCCTTCACTGTGAGTTTTAGGTCAGCAAAGGCTACATGATGAAAGTGTTTAAATCAAAACAAAAATAAAAGTAAAGCAAAAAATACAAATGGGTCAATCAGGGCCATCTCCACCATCCCTGTCCACCCCTGTCCACTCCTGTCCACTCTGTACCTGCTCGTGTTCTTAATTATATGGAATCCTAAATGCGCCCACTTAGCTGGGTGTCTTCTTACCAAGCCAGGCCACTCCCAGATGGCGATAAAATGTGGTCCTCCCTGTTTATCTCCAGCCCAAGACCAAAGGAACACGACCCAGGGCTGAACAAAGCATCCTTATGGCACCAGTGACCCTTGGCTCTGCCTCAAGGGCTCCAGCCAATATGGTGAGCGAAGTGCAAGAAAACGGGCAGGAGCGATTCCACACTACACCAGCAGTTCTTCACCTTAATGCTGTGACCCTTTAATACAGTTCTTCATGCCGGGGTGACCCCAACCATAAAGTTATTTTCATTGCTACTTCATAATTGTAATTTTGTTATGTTATGAATCATAAATCATCTGCGTTTTCTTACGGTCTTAGGCGCGACTTCTGTGAAAGGGACGTTTGACCCCCCAAAGGGGTGGAGACCCGTGGGTTGAGAATACCTGCTCTAACCCAAGCCAGCTTCTGAGGGAAAGCCCCGTCCTGTAAGACTGTCTCTCTTCGGTTAACCTTGATCATCACTAAGCAGACACCAGATGCCAGCCTAGACAACTACGTAGGGGGGACATTAACATCTCCATGTCAGAGACTTACTTGCAAACAGACACATTGACCATGCTTCTCAGAGAGTGTCAGGACTGAGAGCCACACTGAAGGACTTGGAAAAACCAGAGGTGGAGATATCCCAACAAGGAAAGAGCAGTGCTCTTACGAAACTGCTCTCAGAATTTTCTCAGGCATGCCTGCGACCTCGCCATTGAACCCTTAAAGACCTAGGAGGTCGGTACTATTCATATTCCTACTTTACAAGCTGGTGGTGGCTGGTGGGAGTCGGGGGTGGAGCCGGCTCTGTCTCACCATCTGTCCAGGCTTCGTGGATGGAGGCCTTCTGCCGGAACTTCTCTGCCAGGTGGTCCAACCTCTCCAGCCTCCGGATCTCATTCAGCAGCCACTCCTCGTAGCCCTTCTCTGCCTGCTCCAGGCAGCCCCAGGCATTGTTGATATCCTGCAGAGATGGGGAGACACAGGCTCAGAGAACCTGGAGGGGCTGCAGCCTGCCAGGAAGAGATGCTTCCAGATCTTCACCGTACAGTCGACTGCCCCGCCTCTCTTCTAGTTCCTATTAGCATCTCCCTGACTCTTGGATAGTGTGTGGAATCTGAGTCCACATGGGTCATCCAGCCATGAAGCCCCGCTGCACGCACCAGTTTCCAACGGGATCCTGGCTAGTCTCAGAGGTCCAAGAACAAGCCAGAGGACCAGACCAATTAAGAATGAAGCAGTCTGACACCCAAGAGGCAAGATCTGCATCATCCTATGAAGCCAAGGTTCCCAGAATCTGGACTTTAGGCTCTAGAGAGCAGCTTGGATGAGAGAATCAGCCATAATCACGGGAAGAAAGAAATGCATATGCCCTTTGCATAAGGCACCCAGCCGGGGCAGCTAGAGCAGAGACAGTTTGAGCGCCATCCTCCTAGCCATGCACCAGGCATTTGCCCCACATCAGAGGCACTCCCTCTATTTCTCAATACCTGTTAGCTCACAGTGACTCTAACAACCCCAAAGCATCTGATTAAGCCCTCAACTTTAAAAGACTGGTATTCCAAACTGCTTACATGACCGACACCACAGGTCTATTTTCTCTGTGCAAGACCACCTTGCCCCTGCCTCCTCCCACTTGGCCTGTCCTCTCTGGCCCTGCTCAGTATGTCGGGGTTTTGTTTGGTTGGTTTTTGTTGTTATTGTTACTCGTTGTCTGAAGGGATAAAAGGTTCTGCCTCTCTGACTTTGTCCTGTATTCTCCTGACTCATAAAGTCCTAGGGAAGGATAAAGGGGAAGGGATGGCAAAAAGGTGAAAGGGGACAGAAGATTGATTGCAATATTAGGGTTCCATTTTTGCTTTCCAGATAGGGCCTATCTATATAGCCTGGGCTGGCCTCAAGCTTGCTATGATCCTCCTGCCTCAGTCTCCCGAGAGCTGGGATTGTAGACGTATGTCCTGCCCCTTGTTATAGGTGTTTTTGTTTGAAAGAATATGATATAAAATATGCTTTAAGAGTCACTTAAAATTATATTTATACATAAAGATTAAAACTGGACTTGGTAGCACAGGCCTGAAATCCTAGCTACTTGGAATGCCAAGGCAGGAGAATCCTAAGTCAAGGTCTTCATGGGCTACAGGGAAAGTCTTAGGCCAGCCTGGATGAGTTAACAAGACCCTATCTCAGAGAAAAAATTAAAACAGGGGCTGGGAATATGGCCTTGTATCAGAGCACTTGCCTAACATTCATGAGGACCTGGGTTACTGGGATCCAGTGCCTAGATCACATGATGATGATGATGATGATGATGATGATGATGATGATGATGATGATAAATTAATTAATTAAATTAAAAAATCTTTTCAAATTAAAACAAAATTTATAGTAGGTAGTAAGAGTAAAAATAATTTCTGATTAATATTTTCCTTATTAGCATATTAGAACCATACTACAAAAATTAATTTTTATTTAAGATAACAAAAGTGAGTTTGTTTTGCTTTGGTTTTGCTGCTGTTATTTTATTTTGAAAGTACTTAAGGTTATATGAAATTAAAAATTAACATTACAGTATGACCAGATATTCTGTTTAAAACTTTATTTTTTTTAAGGTGTAGGGAAGTTTGGAATGCTCAGGGGTTGAGACGGACAAACCTGACCTAGAACAGCTGGGGAGAAGGAGGCTGTCCCTTTGTGCCTGGGCTCGCGCATGCGTGATAAGGTCTAAGAAAGATGGAATAGGTTTGTAGGTAGAAAACCCACCTCCGAGCAGTTGGGGGATGGAGGGGGCCCGGCAGGCCCCAAACTTGCCCCTGGCACTCACCGAGACCATCCTGCCCTCGGAGGGCATGAAGGCGGGCCGGTTGCTGAGCCGCAGCTTGGTCTGCAGCGTGTTGAAGTTGATCTCCAGTTGGCACTTCTCCTGCACCTTGGGCGGCTTGTGCAGGCGTCTGTAGTCTCGGAAGTCCTCCAGCTTCTGCTGCATGGCATGCATGGTGTTCTCGGGCACCCGATTCTCCAGCCACGGGATGGTGCGGCGGATCCACTCCAGCAGCTAAGGCGGCAAGACAGGAAAGGCACAGGGTAAGGACTGCAAAGGCTCGTTTGCCTTTCCTCCACAGGCCCTTCCCTCCCAGGCAGAGGGCTGGCAAAGTCTCTCCTGATGGCCYGCTCCCTTCCAACGCCCTACTTAGGGAGACCTTACCATGCGGTGTAGCAAGGCTTTTGGGTGCTCCCTCCAAGCTGACCAGGATACGGTCAACTCAGAGCCCACAGCCCTCATCTTCTCTGTCCTGATACAGGAAGAACCAGAGAACCACAGGCTGCTTTAAAAGCAAGGAGACCTGAGCTTAAATCTAGCCAGGCCTCCGTTTCTTCATCTACACCAAGCAGGGGTGTAATAGAAYGGGAACCTCTGGCCCCAAAGAGGCTAGCTTCTGGGACAGCCTAGATTTCTATCCCGGAGCCATGGTGAGGCTGAAGAAGAAGATGCAGGATTACGAGGATGGGTGACAGGAAGAATACGGAACACCTGCACGATGCCAGGCGTGACCCACAAAGTGACTCACAGGAATAATCACAGACATACTACATGGTCAGGTGCTGCGATCACCCCCACACTTTGGAGGAGGCACCCAAGGCTCTGCCAGGTCACACAGCTTGCTGCAGTGACTGGCTGGAGCAGTGAAATGGGGATTAGAGCCCGGGGAACTGGCTCTCACTCAGCTGGAGGGCAAGGCCACCGAAAGGCCAGGGGAGCACAGTCAGGGGAGCAGTTCAAAGGGCCAGAGTCTGTAAGGAAGAAGCAAGCAGCACCCTAACCCAAATGAGAGCAGGTCAGCTGATTAACTCCTTCCTACCCTGGCCCCTGCTGGCCTGACTAATAAGTCCTAAGCACTGCTAAGTACCAAGCCTGAGACGGTACTGAGCCCTCCCAGGTGCATGTCTTCTAAGTACCTGGCATAGCCCTGTACTATCTAGTTC
>BDUI01004598.1:15929-30394 GCA_002335545.1 Apodemus speciosus
TGTGTGTGTTCCTCTAGCAGCATCATGACAAGTGCTTTTAATCCAAATCTTGTTTTTCTGGTGTGTTGGGGTATTCAGGACTTGCTGTGGTTAGAGAATTGGGTTCAGATGCTGCCATATTGCCTTGGTTTCTGTTAGTAACATTCTTACGTTTGCCTTTTGCCATCTGGTTATCTCTGGACTTAGTTGGTCTTGCTGTCACTGGTTGGTGTTTGAACCTCCTGTGAGCCTAGCATTGTCAGATCTTTCTGTCATCCGGGAGCCAAGATGGCAGAGTGCCCCTTCTCAAAGTTAGAAGAGCTGGTTCCAAACTGAGGATCTTTGTGGTCCTAATCAGCTCTGGCTGCTGGTTGTGCTCGCTGTCTCCTCCTCACAGGCTGCTGGTTGAATAGCTGATCTCCTGCACTGTGAGCAGTGGCTGAGGGCGCTCTTGGTCCAGAGGTGGAAACTGGAAGCCCCCCACCCCCCAGAGGCCTCTGGATTACCTCCTCTGCTCTGCTGGGCCGGACTCACATGCTTAGGCCTCCTTCCCTGCTTGGATATGGTGTGCTGCTTCGGCAGAGGGCGTCCCAGATCCCGAGGCAGAAACTGGAAGGCTCCCACCAGAGGCCTCTGGATTACCTCCTCTGCTCTGCTGGTCCTTCAGTTTTCTTATTGCTCTAGGTAAGACTTCAAGTACTCTAATGGATAGGATAAAAAGGACAACCTGTCTTCTTTCTGATCCTAGTGGCTTTGAGTCTCTCCATTTAAGTTGATGTTGGCTAAGGGATTGCTGTAAATGGCCTTTGCTATTTTCTTGTCCCTGAATCCCTAATCTCTCCAGAACTCTAATCATAAAAGGGAGTTGCTTGAATTTTGTCAATAGCATTTTTTGCATCTAATGAAGTGATGCATTTCTTTTGTCATTCAATTTCTACATATGGTTGATATGCCAATCAATTTACATATTTCAATCATCCCTGGATCTTTGGGATGAAGCCTACTTGACCATTGTGGAAGGATGACCTTTTTGATGTGTTGTTTCAGTTTGCAGGTATTTTATTGAGCATTGTTGCATCTGTTCATGAGGACAATTGGTCTTTGTTGGGACTTTGTGGTTCTGATGTCAGAGTAACAGGTTTTGTAAAAAGAATCAGCAATGTCCCTTCTGTTTTGTGAAATAATTTGAAGCATACTGGCATTTACACTTCTTTGAAAGTCTGTGATAAAACCTTCAGGCCCTTCGCTTTTGTTGGTTGGGAGACTTAATTACAGCTTCTATTTTACTGGGGATTATAGGTTTGTTTGTTTATCTGATCTTGATTTACCTTTGGTAAGCGGTATGCATTGAGAAAATTATTTTGTTTCGATTTTCCAATTTTGTGGAGTACTGGTTTTTAAAGTTTGTCCTTATGATTTTCTGGATTTCCTCAGTATTGCGATATGTCCTCCCCTCCCCCATCTTTAATTTTGTTAATGTGGTTATTTTCTCTCTGCCTTTAATTTAGCTAAGAGTTTATAAATCCTATTATTTTAATCAAAGAGCTAACTGTTACATTATTTGTATTGTTTCTATTTTACTGAGTTTACCCCTGAGTTTATTTCTTGACATCATTTTTTGGTGTTATTTGTTCTTTTTGTTCTAGAACATTCAGGAACTGTGTTACTAATATGAGGTCTCTAAAATTCTTTTATGTAGACACTTAGCATTATGAACTTTCCTCTTAAAACTGCCTTGTGTCCTATACTTGGTTTTGTTGTGTTTTCATTTTCATTAATTTTGAAGAGTTTTAAATTTCTTAATTTCTGTATTGATCCATTTTTCATTCAGTTCACTCAGTTTCTGAGTTTGTAAGTCTTCTGTTGTTGATATCCAGCTTTAATGTGTGGTGATCAGACAGGATACAGGGTATTATTTCAATTTTCTTGTATCTGTTGAGACTTGCTTTGTGTCTGAGTATGTGGGTACTTGTGGACAAAGTTTTGTGAGGTGCTGAGAGAGGTGCATTCTTTTGTTTGGTGGGAAATGTTCTGTAATATGTTAGGTCCATTTGGTTTGTGACATAATTTAACTCCAGCAATTGGTCTTGATGACCTGTCTATTGGTCAAAGTGGGGGACTTCAGTATTCTGTGATTTAAGCTGTAGTAGTGTTTCTTATAGGAATTTGGGTGTCCTTGTGTTTGCAGCATATATGTTAAGAACGGCAATATCCTCTTAGTGGATTTTTTTGTTTGTTTGTTTGGGTTTTTTTGTTTTGTTTTGGTTTTTTGTTTTTGTTTTTTGGGGTTTTTGTTGATAAGTATAGAGTCTCTGTCCCTCATCTCTTCTGATTAGTCTTAGTTTGAAGTCTATTTTGTCAGGCATTAAAATGCCTACATGGCCTTGTTTCTTGGGTCCATTTTTATCTATTACTTGTTAGATGCAGATCCTCCCTACCATGCTGAGATACAATCTGAGACAAAGAAATTCTTGGGAGCTAAACCAAAACCTGAAACACAGCAGTTGAAGACTCCTAACCAGTGGCACTCCCAACAACTGTGGCAAGCAGTCACCCTTTAATCAAATCTACTCCTATCACAATCAAATTTATGTACAATCTACAAATAGTTTCCTAAAGGTCATAGCAAACCTTACTGAATAAACACTGTAGAATACTGACAAACACCCACCACAGTAGCTGGTTTCCATACCAAGGCTCTTTCCACAAGCTGAACCAGTATCTCCGTTYTGGACAACTGTCAGCAGCACAATGAACTATAACAACTCTATGCCTCTGTACCCATGTTAGAAAGACTGGAAGCACAAGTCTTGCTGACAGCTGCTCAGCTCACTGACCATTTAGCTCTCTGGTGCCTATCCCCTGGTGATTTGCCAGTGGAAATACTCTTTTCAAACCTGTCACTATTCTGCTATCTTCCCATGTACTTCATTCTGCTTTGGCCACGACTTCTCTTACAGTCTCTAACCAGACAAGTCATTCACCATTGCCTAAGAGTCTTTGGCTCTATTTTTAACTTTAGGTCTTGTTTCCACACAAAGTACAAAGCCAACTGCAACATTTAAATCTACCCATTGAATTTTTCACTTGCCATCATCTTTCAGGGTGTTCAGACCTACAGTACTTTTACTTTAAACTTAATCCACAGTGTTTTCATCTGTAACCTGAAATCATTCTTTTTCCTCTTGTCTGTTAACTGGCTGTATGGGATTCCCCTCATATCATGGGCTCAAATAGGTGATGGTGGATTACCTTGGACTCACTGAAAGAATTTATAGTTAGCACCAACTTCATCTTAAAATGTATTGTTGTTCCCAATTGAGTTGGTGGATCTGGCAAAACAGAGCTAAACGTGGATTTTACGGCTTATGATCATTTTATAGCCCATGGCTAGAGGCTTCTCCTCTACAAGGGTGTGGTTAAACACCAGTGTTTTCAGAAGGTAGTGAAGTGGTTGCTGTAGATAGCATGCTCTTGCCTTACGAATTTGTGTTGTAAATGCTGCCTTGTCCTACATTAAAGCTGCTTTACTTTTTAATAAGGCTTCTCTTGCTGTGTCTTGAAGCTACAATATCACTTGTACAAAAGTTAAATAGTATTCCCAATTGTTCAATTGTCTTTCAGAATCAAGTAGGCCCAGGAGGCACTGTTTCCTCCTTGGTAATATAAAGTATAAAATATAGTAACCTTATAATACTCATTAATATAAAGTTTGTCCATACAGACCTTTTAAAAACTGGCAAAGTTACTAGGATCCAAATGTGAGCTCATAGCTTCTACTCGAATGGCATGTCTGCCCACTTGCATGTTCTTAGCAACTGACAGTCATGGACTCTAAATTCTTTGGAACCACTTGCCTCAAATATTTTCTTGTATAAATTCCCTTTCACAGAGTTTCATCACAATATTGTAGAGATAAACGCCCGTGTATTGTGTGGAAGGATCACCTGTCAATAAAATCTAATAGCCAGTAAGGTAAGGCAGGATTAGAAGGTGCCAGCAGGGAGAAAGTCAGGGGATATTTTGAAGGACAGCAGAGGAGAAGAAACCAGCCACATAGCTGAACCCAGGTTAGAAAAAATGGGATATTAAAGTTAGGGAATGAGCCTAGCTCATGGCCCAGGCATTTATTAATGATATTAGGCGTCTGAGTGGATATTCAGGAACTGGGGCATGGTAAAAAAGTCCATGGGTATACAGTATTAGGAAAATAAAAAAGGTATCTCCCAAATCTGATCCCACTAAGTGTGGTTACTGTGTGAAACTCATGTATCCTTTGTTCAGTTTCCTCAGTAACAGAATTCTGATAAAGATTACCTTGAGTTATGTGAGGACTAAATTAGAAAATACATATAAACAAGAAGTGTTTGGCGTAGTCAACCCACCTTATTATGAATATATGAATTGCCACTATCTAACAACTTTGCTATGTTGAAATAAAAACCACAGTACTACAAAAATTTAATATGCTTCACAGAAATTTAATATATGCACAAAAATAGTAAGAGTAAAATTATATATAAAATACAAAAATAAAAGAAAACAAAACAGAAATGCACACAAGGAAATAATTTATAGACAAAGGAAATCATACAAAATAGTCACTTATAAGCTTGTAAGACAGCAATTCAATGCTATTTTATAACTGCCTAATACAAAATATTAACAGCCGGCATTGATTAGATTGTGATCAAATTAGAATACTGTATCAGTGACAGTGTAAATAAACACAACTATTTTGACCAATAGTTTGTAACACCTTGGAAAACAAAACATTGTGTATGTCCGTTATCTGTGATTTATACTATCAGTCAGTCAGTATTTACAGCTTATTGTCTCTTCCGTCCAGATGAAATAATTTCCAAAATGTTCCAGGGTACAAATTACTTAAGGTCCATATAACATCACAGATATATATGGCAAATGAAGTTTGAGAAATGTCCAACTCAGGGCCTGTATGATGCAACAAAGAAAGTAGAACATCAAGGAAGTAAGGGTTAAGTATCAGGAAGAATCATGGGGCCAAATCTGTAAAATCAAATTAGATCATGAGAGCTCTAAGGATTATGAACATGAGGTGATGTGGAAATGTGCGTAGAGAGAGTAAGAGCTGCAGGATCTCAGCGTGTGTACTGGCCTCCTCCTGCTTCCTAAAGGAGTTTACCTTTGACCCGGACAAGCAGAAGGCACCAAGAATTTCATCAATCATCAAGCTTTGGAGTTTTTTTTTTTTGATAGAAAAGGTAGACTTATTTATGTTTACCAGACTCTTATAAAATATACTTTTCACTTAATCTGGTAGGTCCTACATTCACCAAAAGTTTATTAAATTATAAGAAGTCTGATAAAAATCTTAAAAAAAAATATTACAGGACTTTAGATAGAGCAATCCAAGAGCATTATTGTGTAACACATATCTTCCCAAGCTTCTACTAAAATACTCAAAGCTAGAAAACACCCAAATCTCAAGCTTGTGGAGATCAATTATTAAACATACATAAACATGATAGTCTAACATCATTAAAGTGAAAAACTGTCTGTAGATCCATTTCCCATCCAAGGATCTGGCATGGTATCCCCACAGGACTGACCACAAATAGTTCAGAGTATGCATAATTGCTATGTGTTCCCTTTGTTGGTCCAGTGGCTTTCTTTACAAATATTCTGTATTTGAATGATTTTATAAGCAAAAGAAAATTACACTGTCCAAATTACTAATACTGTCCTTAGAAATTAAACTAGTTAAAAGCTGACTATCAGCTATATTTATCCTATAACTTCATCTGTTTCTTTGTATTTTTTGGCATTTGCATACAGAATTTACCAACTGGATATACCTCAGGCTCTTTAATACACAGAAAAGATTTTTGTAAGAATTGGACCATAATCACACTAGGTAAGAAAAAGAGAAATATGTTCTTTTACCAGTGCTAAAAAGAATTGCATAAGAAAATAATGTTGACATTATTATATAAACAACTGGGTCCCAAATTCTTGAAAGTTCATGTGTAAAAAGGTCAAGGCGAGAAGTCTGTACTCTGAGCTAGCACACACTCAGTTGTGTCCTTTTCCCTTGGACTTTGCTTCCTTTGGAATCCTCCCTGTTTGACTCTGCGTAAATCTGGCGACTGTAGAAACACCATCCACAAACTTGGTTTTGAAGAGAACGTTTGCATTGTTGAACATACCTTCTTTGAGGGATACCACAATGAACTTAAGGAAAGAGAAAGAAAGAACAAAAACATTAAAGAAAATAAGAGCTAGAGGAATAAAAATTCTAGGTTGTGTCTCCTAGAAATGTCCAAGAAGCTACACCCATGAAGTCTCAATGACATGGCTGTCTAAACAAGATACAATTAAGGACAATAGACATGCTTATATGCATGTCACGGGAACCTACTACAGTCAAATAACTACGGACAACTAAGGAAGAGTCTCCCCAATAGCTGGCTATTCAATACCAAGTGGTGTGTGTTTGTGTGTGTGTGTGTGTGTGTGTGTGTGTGTGTGTGTGTAAATATAACTTTTCCAATCTGGACTGACAATGCTTTTCTCTCCTAAGAGCCCTCATATATAAGTAACATTATATGGACCAAGCAAGTTATATGTATTTACTTAGGAATATACATATGTTTGTGGTGTGTGTCTAACAAAAGACGCCATGGATTTTAGAGAGCAAGGTAAGGGTTAAAGGGAAGGAGAGTTAAGGGAAAAGAGAAAATGATATAATGTTTTTTAATTAAAAAAAAAAAAGAGAGAGATTTATCTGGAGGCACTCTGTTCTCTCCTTAAACATGTGACACCAAGAAAACGTACATGCTCAAGTAACAACGGAAGACAGTTATGGCACTATGTACCCAAATGGATAGCAATGTTCTTTTATCTTAGAACTTCCTTAATTTTACCTTTAGTGTTTCACTACTTTAAGGCTATTATTTCCCAGTATCTGAATTTTGTGGCTGGCTTTCCCTATTTTACTGCTAGCTCTAATCATTTAGTGAACTAACTTTCTATGTGATAAGTTTAATAATACCAAAGAAGATTGCAGACTTCTACAGTTCTCTCCCTGTCCAAACATCCCCTTCATATAATTAGGGAAGGCACACTAAAAGCTCCCATAATAAACATATATTCTAGAGTGAAGAGGATGAATAGAGATCCAGAACTCTATAATAGTTTTATTCAACCACATTTGGAAGCTATGGCTCTTGTAGCAATACCAAACAAACAAACAAACAAACAAACCCCAAGCTTTAAGGGATTTTCTCTGTGTTTAGCCAAGTCCCCCATTTTGTGCAACATTTTTTTGATGCCATAAGTATATTCTTGGCATTCTTGTGGCAAATAGCTAAAGAAAACAATTATATCATCATTAAATAAATTTTAAATTGTACTCTTCATGCTAGAACCGACAGTGTTGATATCTGGCCCTGTCCTTCAAGGGAGACTGATGTCTCTTTTTGCTGATTTGCGTAGCACTGAGCTACAGCCCCAATCGCACATATCTAAATGATGATGATTACTAATAAAGTCTTAGTTTTGTAAAACAAACAAAAGCCTATTTTATTTCTATGGAGAGAGCTTTTGAAGTGGTCCTTACTTGAGAATGTGTGAAGTGAGTACGCAACATCTGTCCAATATTCTGGGTATGAGAAAGATCCAAGGCCGCATCCACCTCATCCAAGATATAAATTGGAGCAGGTTTGAAGAGGAGCATGGACAAGATTAGTGAGAGAGCCACTAGAGACCTGAGAAAATGTTGGAGGAAGTAAATCCATAAACATTTACAAGACATTGGACCAAAAAACTAAAGCAAATTTGCAATGTCCTTAACATAATAGATAATAGACGCATCTTGAGTCGTAAGAGCCAAGGTTCTAAACTTCTCTTCACCAGTATTATTCTCCTGAGACAACTTTGATATCTTATTACATTTGGCATTTACAGTAAAGATCAAGTTACTTTTTAAAAATAACTTTTACTTTTGTTCATGTTTTACCTGCATGCATGTTTGTACACTACATGCCTTCCTGCTGCCCTCACATGCCAGAAGAGGGTGTTAGAACCCCTGCAACTGGAGTTATAGATGGTTGTGAGTCCTCATGTGGGTGCTGGCAATTAAATCTATGTCTTCTAGGAGAGCAGCCAGCGCTCCTACCTAGGAGCTAGCTTTCCGGACAGTACCGGAACGTATTACTTTATAACAAGTGACATTTATCCCTTCCTCAATTACTTAATTAGAGCCTAGGTATCAGGTAAGAGAGTGGCTATACATTTATTAAGGAAACAATATCAACTTAGTTACTCTCTTTAAAAAATCTTATTATACATGTACCCATACATATATACTATATATATGCGTGTAGATGCACATGTAGATAAATTATAGCTATTTCTACTCAAAAGATGACAAACAACTTCATTAAAAACCCCATAGGTATCAATAGTTTTTTTTATAATTTTCTGAGTTATGAATGTCTCTTGGCTTCTGTCGGGAAAAGTCTATTGGCTTCAATATGAATGTTTCTCTTAGACACAGAATTCTAGGTTGACCCATTCAGCACTTTCTTTCTAAATGCTCTGACTTCCCCTTGGCAGTTTGGGATAAGAAGTTTAACAACTCAAGTCATTCTTACCTCTATGCTAGGTGGGTTTTTGTTTGTTGTTTGCTGGCTGTCTCTGACAGCTTTCTAATGTCTACTTGGCTTTCCAGCAATCTTGGACGTCTTGATGTGTGAGTCCTGGAGCTTATCTTGCCACTAGCTCAAATGACTGTCTCATAGAGTTCATCATATGTGGAAGATCCGATCTTATTATTTCTTTAAGTAGTTCTGTCTCCTGTTTTCCTCTAATTTTGAATTACTAATTTCCTATGTGTCAGGCGGATTCCAGAGGATACCACACTGATGTTTAGGGTTTTTTTTTTCCCCTTCCTCAGTTAAGCTCGAGTACCTATGACTGGTATAACATGTTAATTCTTCATTTTATGATGTCTAATTCATTAATCTTGTGAACTTTATATGTTACCTGTACATTTTCACTTCATTATTTTTTAAAGGGTTTTATCTATTGGTTAGCTTTTTTTTTTTTTTTTTTTTTGCAGTGTAATTCTTAAAAAACAGTTACTCTAAATTTCACACTTATTAAGCTCACTGGGTCAGTTTCTTTTAAAGAATTATTCTTCTCTAGGTCAACACACTTCAGAGTTTTCTCTTGAAAACTTATCAATATTATTATTTCAAAGTCAGTTTTGCTGTGTAGCCCAGACCGCACTTACAGCTGTATACCAAAATGGACTCAAATTTGTGGCAGTCATTTCTCCTTTGTCCTTGGAGTCCTGAGAATACAGAAATCAACCATCCCATCCAGTGTCTTGTAATTCTTATTAATTGTTCACTATGTTATCTTAAGGAGGTAGTGTTCTTTTTGTGATAAGACTGCTATCAGGCCCACTGTTCAGTTTTCTAGGGTTTGTCTAAAACAGTGCTCACTTTAGGAACACACAGACCTAACGTTAACTTCTCTGCTCAATCCTCAAACTACAGCCCACCTTTCTGTCATGCAGTGAGACTATTACATTTTAGTGATTAACCCTTCCTAACTGTCAGGAGGGAGAAACCTGAGTAAGCCCAGGCCTGACATTTCCATTTTGCCTTTCAGGTACTTGGGGCCCTCAATTTTAAATGTTTAACAAGTTGTTGCTCCTAGATTTTGTTTAGTTATCTGGCTTGGTTTTTTTGTTTGTTTGCAAACATTCAACTATATTCAACTCTTAGCTATGGTGGTTACCATACGCCAGTTTAAATGAACATTTTAACCAAATCTGTAGTCCCATAATTGGGCTTCAGAAATTCTTCAAAGGTAGCCAACAAAATCAAAACTGAAACAGAATTACAAAGTAAATACAATGATGAAATATTATAATAACCATGAGAAGTTATAAGTTTTAAGGGGATTACGTACCTCTGACCACCACTAAGCTCAGTTAGGTTTTCTTTCCACGTATTTCCTAAGGCAACCTTGAACTCCAGACCATCTAAAACTGTCTGCCCTTCTGGTGGTGCAAGCATAGCATTGGCACCAGGCAAAAGGGTAGAAAAAATAGAGCCAAAGTCTTTGTTCACCTAGATTAAAAAAATCATGTTACAGCGTCAGAATATTTTCCAATTGTTAGGATATTTACATGCAACTCACTAGATCCACAGCATTGTTGGGAAAAAAAAGTCTGGGGAAGGCATTTGACCTGTCACAGCAGGTGTAAATGGGGTGATTCAATGCACATATTCACCTGATCAGCATCTAGTTATCTGCCTTATGAATATGACCAATAACTTCTAAGAGTCCAGAAGACAAATAGGAGCATAATAAAGAGAAACCAGCATTGCCCATTGTCAAATGCGTGTCTTCTAGGATCTAACAGCCATGTTTTCTAGGGAAATCTTCAGATTCAGGGCCAGGTACACAAATACACAAGTAAGTATACTAAAAAATCTCCTAGATTTTCAAGCAGTATTTCCGAATATGGACATACCTAAGGAACACATTTTACCTTAGTCAAAAGAAGTATATATGCTAATACCAATAGCTTCTATTAAGTTTTGAACATATTAAGTTAGTGTCCAAAATTGAGAAAATGAAGAATGATGGCTGTTAAGCTGAATATTCAGTAAATATCTGCAGTTTTACAAAAACCTTGGAAATTAGGAAAGAGTAAAATCAATTTGCAAAATCAGGAAATCATTGGGGGGCATTTTCTATGACCCAGTTTTAACTTTATATGATTTATAGGAATACCTGAGTCAAGTTTCTGTATATGAAAAAAATTGAACTATAATTTTCTGTTTTCTTGAGAGTGTGTGTGAGTCTTTCACAAGATTTGAGATGATGGTGTGGCAGCATTTCATCTCTTTTGATTTTATAGAATAATTTAAGAAGCTCTGGTATTTGTTCTTTAAAGATCTGGTGAGCTTCAACAATGATTCCCTCTGGTCATGGAATTATTCTACATAGTATGCAAGTAATTACAGATATTCTATAAGTAACTTAAAGATGCAGCTTAAGACTAGCAGTATTCCTGAACATGAACTAGAGAACTTACATTATTTCAGCCAAAAGCTATATATGCTAATATTAATAACTTCTAACACAGTAGATTACTGTAGACTATGAAGAAAGGAATRATGACTTGGATGCTGAATATTAAACAGATATTAATTGCACTGGAGAATCTTGAGAATTAGGAAAGAGCAAAATGCAGCCAACAACTGTGAAGCAATACTTTATCATTTCTTCGGTTCTAGTACTGTCATATATTTGGCTGTTCATCTCATCTTGGTTTAATCTGGGTAGGTCTGGGGGTTTGAATGAGAACAGCTCCCAGGGAGCTCATACGTTAGGGCCTCAGGTGGACTGCTGGGAAGGGAGGAGGTACGGCCTAGCTGGAGGAGAAGTATGTCACTGGAGGTTGGCTTTGAGTCTCTGTGCTTCCTACCTGCACATGAGGATATAAGCTTTCAGCTACTTCTCTACTGCCATGACTGCCTGGGTGCCACTGTGCTTCCTACCATGATGACCATGAACGCTCGGAAACTCTAAGCCCCTGACAGAACACTTCTTTTTATAAAGTGTTTCTTCACAGCAGAACTAAGGTCATGAGTATGAGTCTAGAAGTTCCTTTCTTTTACTTTTCTAATTTAGAATATATTTTAGTAAAAAAGGCTCCAATGATTTTTCTGAATTAAAAACCTATTAATCAAGACAAAGTTAGCCAGCAAACCTTCCATGAGAAAAAAAGAAAATCTTTCTGAGGTAAAACAGACTATAGGATTTGTCAGCACCCAAACGGTCCTGCTTTAGGTTCTCCACTAGAAGTAAAGGGACACTGAACACAATACAGAAGACAAACACAAAAGTTACAACACAGTAGAACAGATGCAAATAATATTTAAATGAGAAGAAAATTCTACCAACACAGAAAATTACCAAACCACAAACGTGACCAAGAGAGGAAGAAAGAAACGGAGAAGCGATGAAAAAGGAAATGTCTAAGAGAATGAGAAGGCCTATCCTGAATGTGGGGGATACTGCCCAAACAGAAAACTATTCAACCACTCCCTCTCCCTCCCTCCCTCCACAGTACAGTATCCTAATATGCCACTGCTTAAACAGAAACAATAAATCAAGAATTTCTTCTGCTTTACATTATTATCTCCCATGCAGACAGTACTCATTTGATAATGTTTTAGGAGTGTGATATTTGATCACTTAATTAATACAACCGGCCTACAAAGACACTAAGTCTTAGGCTGGAGAAATGGCTCAGTGGTTTAAGAGTATTTCCTGCTCATCCACAGGACCAGTTTAGTTCTTAGCATCCAAGTTTGGAAACTCACAACTAACTACACGCTCCAGGAGATCTGATTTTAGTGTTAAGCAGTTGTTCACGGTGGTGGTCTCTAAGAGGAAAGAGAACAAACAGTTCCCTTTGAAAGTAACAGTCATGTTAGACGACAATGACAAACTATCCACGTCTTGTAGTAAAGTCAAAAAGACAAAGCACATTTAAAAATGTCTACAAGGCTTTAACTCGAGTTTCGAACACCTGCCTCATTCAAGCCACACAGAGCTGCTTTTACAGTGTAAACCTACTGATGTGATCCTTCATCCTTGCCTTGGGATTACATTTTTGGATTCAAGTACCTTTTGCCARGCAATATTTAGGGCCTGGTTTTTCTTCTGGTCAAGATCTTCTATAGTTGCAAGAATTTTGGATTTGTCATTTTCTACAATTCTTTTCTTCTTCATCAAATCATTATACTGAAAGGAAAATGGGACAATTTATTTATAAAATACAAAATTTCTTCCTCATTTACAAGTTTAGTTAGCCATAAAGACGTTTCATCCTATTTTCTAGAGATATACAATGTACCACAACTATAATACAAACAAAATTATAAGAAAAGTAAACATACTTCTCCTGTACCAACATACAGGAAAATTTAATTACCAAAACCAAGAATTTGTTAAGTCGCAACAAATATTTAGGCTATACTAATAGTCCTTTTTCTTCCTAGCATTTGAGGCAAACTGAAAAATATCACATGAAAACATAAGTACAAGTTGGCCAGTTTTATCAGTGCATGAATAAACTTAATTCTTTGTGGTCATGTATAGGCCCAATGTTTTGAATTAGTAAATTCCATACATATGTTATTCATTCTCTAATACAAAATACAAAATGAATTTTGCTGAATTAAAAGAAAAACATAAAGCATAAATACAGATCCTGAGAATGCTCTTTCCCTGTGACACTGTCAGGAGTAGGGAGTTTTCCTTATACTACACTTCATCACTAAGTGATACTAAATTCTCATCCCAGACTGTAAAAGTTTTGTCACTACAGAAGAGATGGATACATTATCAAGTAACTGAGAGTATTAAAACCAAGAAAATGCTGATAGATTTACAGAGTRGTAAAGTGGTGCATAATACCCACCCAGCAGTTTCAGGCATTACTTACACAATGGTTGTAGTACATACTAGAGGCAGAAGAACTCAGACCTTACCAAGGGTATAAGGAGTGAGGGTACAGAGCAGCAGCAAAGTAGACTCACAAGGTAAGTAGAAGAGCAAGCCGTTTGCCTAAGAATGGCCCTATATGCTAATATGTTTGAACACTTAATCACCATGGGATAGAACTATTTGAAAGTATTAAAAAGATTAGGTGTGGCCTTGTTGAAGAAAGTGATTACTGGGGGTGGGCTTTGAAGTTTCAAAAGCCCAGGCCTTGACCAGAGTCTCTTGCTGCCTACAGAGCAGAATAGACCTCTCAGTTACTGACTGCTTCAGGACCTGTCTGCATGATGCCAGGCTGCCATCAGGAGACTGAACCTCTGAAACTGTAAGCAACACCAATTAAATGCTTTCTTTTATAAAAGCTGTCTTAGTCATGATGTCTCATCACAGAAAGGCAAACATGTTCCTAGCAGACAACAAAAGCCACCAATACAAGACAGCATAAAGGGAACTGATCTACAAAAAGAGCAAAATAACAAGGAAGAAGTGAAGAAAATGGGGGAATAGGTCAACAAAAATAGACAAAATGATCCAACTACATTAGGCAAAAAAGGCTATACACCATCAGACACTCTACTGTTCTAACATGGCGACAGTGCTAGGAAGCTGACTCACCCGCTCTTCAGCTTCTGTCAGCACATTCATAGCTCTCATGTTGACATTTCTCCCTAGTTTCTCTTTTACTTCCTGTAATTTCTGAAGTCTCTGGCCAGCTTCTTTGGGGTTGTTTGTTTTGAAATCATAGGCACTGTTAGGTTGGCCAAAGAGGTGTTTCTCAGTATTAATCCAGTCATAATCATTCAACATTTTGGATACCTGACCACGTGCGCAAAAGAAAAAAAAATTATATTCAAACCAAACATTTTCAAACCAGTTTCCTAAAGGCTTACTATTTCTTTTTTTTTTTTTTT